>CAUYQG010205179.1:0-47656 GCA_963574415.1 Tarsius wallacei | reverse complement strand
CCAGCATCTGTTGTTGTTTGTTTTATTAATGATGGGAATGCTTACTGGGGTTAGGTGGTATCTCAGTGTGGGTTTGATATGCATTTCTCTGATGATTAGTGAGGTTGAGCCCTTTTTCTTTCTTTTTTTATTTTAAAGATGTGGGGTACAATTCAGGATTAGGTATAAAAATGTTTATTATGCAGGTATCCTTGTTAATGAGGTGTGCCCCTCCCTCCCCTGGCAGATGTACACATTTTATTTCTGGTGCATGAAAATGTTAAAAGGGTCAACGTTTCAAATAATTGTTAATCTGTTGCCTTGCAAATTACAGCAATTGGACTACATAGTTGTTGTAATGAATATTTTGGGGAGAAATCTTTCTAATAGAGATGACAAATGCTAAACATATACAAGTTAGGGTTAGGTTTGCTGACAGGACTAGACACCTCAAAAACCAGTAGTTGAAATAGCATAAATGTTAATTTTCCTTTACTTAGAATTCTAGAAGCAGAAAGTCCAAAGAAGAGACCCCTATAGAAATGCTAAAGTCTTCCTTGGCTGCATCAGCTCCAGCCATCATATCTGCATTCCAGCCAGATGATAGTAAGGGATAAAGAGGAAAGAGCAAAAGTGCATACTAGATGCTTCTTCTTCACTTTCTACATTCCTCTCACTGGCCAGAACTTAGTCACACAACCACATCTAGATGCAAGTGAGGTTCGGGAGAGTAGTCTTTGTTCTGTGTAGCCATGTTTAGGGATTCTATCAATGGACTACCAGGAGCCTTTATTACGCTTTTCCATGGCTTAGATTATTTATTTATTTATTTATTTGGAAACTCCTGCCAGGTTGGGGGATTTCCTTCCTTCTTTCCTTCTTTCCTTCCTTCCCTCCTTCCTTCCTTCCTATCTTTCTTTCTTTTTAAAATTGTAGTCAACCAAAACAAGACATTGTATTTATTACAATATTCTAATTATACATGCACCTCAATGTACATTGCGATGCATCATGTGCCTCATGCTATTTTTATGTAGTTGGGAGAAAGTTTCCGCACATCCTGGTAATCAATACAGGGAATGATCATTGTTCCACATATATAAATTCATTTGAAAATACAAGTCACTTTGTCTTTCACAGCAAAGAATACAAGCAAAGCATGTTTAATGAAAGTTCATGTTTATTTCTATATTGGGAGAAAGGGAGCAGGAATGCAAAGAATAAAATCCTTGAAAGAGGCTGTCAGAATTTTTAAAAAGTACGATTACCAGGTTTTTAATTTGACAGTATCTTCTTTAGTTTCTAAAATATATTTTAACCCAAGAACCCTATTTTAAGGGATTTTGTGCAAAGGGCTACAGGTCCAGATTTGAGAAAAGCTGATGCAAGAAAATGTATTTATCTTATGAATAGGCACTGGGATATCCACCACTCTTAAGAAGATAGTCAGTGTACTAAAAGAATATTAATGGTTTTATTAGGATCTTGGTCTGGGAAGATACCAAAGGCAAGTGACTGTCATTGCTACTGTAGTGTCCCATGAAAGGAGACTTCCTTGGGATCCCAAGGTTTTGGTTGTGATGCATTCTAGACCCACTGGTTCTTTCTCAGGCTTTGTGTTCTAAGCTAGTGAAATTTGATGAGGAGGTAAATTCTGAAATTCTCTCCATATCAGACTCTATCTCACTAACACTAGATGTGAGTGTTAAAGAACATAACTGTAAGTTCTGTTTTCCAATATGACAGAATGCAAGAAAATACCATGAGGAGCTCATTCATTTAACTCTGCCCTGTATGCCTCTCTCTTCTGTACACAGGATTACATTTTAGGTAGGGATGAGCTTTGATTTTTCAATAGCACCAATTTTTTCCCCTTTTTTAGACAGAACCCAATCTCTTCAAAAGCACAATAACGTTTAATCTCTTCAATGTACAATTATTTTTAATCTATCTGGAGGCAAGTAATTATAAAGGTATTTTAGAATCTAAGGACTATAAAAGCCTAAATCCTGTTTAAGCTAATCTGTAGCATATATATAGCTATGATTGAGATCAATGAAATCTAATGAGGTATAAAACACAATTTTTATGTAGAATTATGCTAACTTTTTATACATCAGATTTAGTGACTTTAAGGTTAACTGAATTTTATGGCACTGATATTAAGCCAATTCATCTCTTTATAATTCAGTCAATTTTAAATACTTTATATAAGATATATTTTAAAGTACACGCATATCCTTTTTCAAAGACTTTTGAAATTGGCTGCCCAGTTGGAAAATTTTAAAATTGAGAAACAAAGAAATCAAGCAAGTACCTAAATTCTAGTTGGAAAACCTAAACAAAGTGAGAATAAAAGATTATATAGGTCTGAAATGTCTGCAACTTAAAAAAAAAAAAAAACTTTGTCTTTCACACTAAAACCATAACCTATATGTCTATTCTTAAGTTAGTTAGAACATATTTAATTAAAGATAAAATTCTGTGAGACAAGCAATCATTAGGGAGTGGAATAAAACCTTCAGGTGGTTCCCTTGGCAATGTCAGTCTGACCTGTCCTCACCAGGGATGGCAAAGGGGGAGATATCTTCTTCAAAAGATACATTATTTGCTCATTGCAATGTTGGAGCAGGAAAGCTGTTTTCAGAAAAATCTGCAGCCAAGCAAAATGTGTATGCCATCTACTACCTCCTGGATCTGAATGCCAGGCAAAACTACATGTCAATGACTGATGCAAGGATATATACCATAGCACAGCAGCAGGTGGGTCCATAGGTATGACTGCAGAGGTGTTGCAGAATAAAGTGTGAGATTGGACTATAGGTGTCAAGGATTTCTCTGATCAATATGCATTGCTTAACTAACTTTTCATATATTTAGAAATATCCTCTCTCCAAAATAGCCAGTCTCACAAAAATCCCTAAAATATGTACAATTCAATTTAAATCACTGGCAATCTAGTCACACTCACATGGAACATGTGGGTCAGTGACATCATCTTTAGGTTTCAGACAATATTTCAGTTTGGCTTTAAACATGGTATAAAGTTAAGATGGAGTTAGGGTAAAGTAAGGTTATAAATCAATAATGTAGATTTTCACTCTTACACAGTAGCTAAAATAATTTGACTTTGGATGTCATCACTTTCTTACAGTTCCTCTTTAAAGTTCAGGGAAACCAATGAATAAATTACTTACAAATCCTTTTTGAACTGTTCTCCACATTTTTTAATACTCTTTTTTGTTTCAAACTTTAAATAACTTATTAAGTTTGAAGAGGTAAAAGTGACAATCAACAGTTTTAAGTGAATGAAAGATAAAGTGACTTTTTGTTCGTTTAGATGTCAAAGAATCAGTAGTTTTTCATTAGAAATGAAACTTGGGTTGTCTCTGGCATTTCTTATTGAGAATGAAGCATGTAAGTCTTAACTGGGCCAGTTTTACTCCTAAAATGATTATGGGGTCATCATAAAAGTGTTAGGATATTTTCAAATAATCATTTGTAGTTAATTTTAGAGCACAAGAAAAATTATGGAAGAGGAGATAATGAATAATAATTATGATTTGTCTTAATTATTATATTTTGGAGCATACCTTCAAAAGCCTTCAAACATACACAAGAACTTCTTCCACGAAAGAACTTCTGAAAAGAAAGTCAGAGATTATCACTTGTATATTTTATTTTATATAATAATATCATAGAAGGGAAGTTCAACAGCTGTTATCTACCTAAATAACAATCATCTACCACTGATTATACACAATTGTACCATGTACAATAATATAATAAAGGGTAACTCCTCAAGGAGCCTATAGTCAAGTTGAAGAAATAAAATAAATACATAAAACAAGTCTATTACAAAGTAACTGTCTCTGGAGATCAAAGAAAAAAAGAATTTAAAAATAGTCTACTTGTTAAAGTTTTTACTTTCTGCTATCATTCTTCTGGCCCTTTTGCAACTGACTAAAATCTTTAGCTATAAATTTTTCAAAGTAGACATGGTAGTTAATTTTGTGTGTGTCAACTTGGCTAGGTTATGATCTATGATGCCCAGTTGTTTAGTCAAATGCCAAGATATATAGATATGGATATAGATATAGATATAGATATATAGATATGTACATCCTTTGCTGATTCTTGAACTGTACATATGTGAAGGAGTACTGCAAGGATCTTTGCAGAAAGCAATAGCTTGAAAACTAAAATACAAAGGAAAAATTCAGAAACTGCTTGCTTCTAGGGAGACAGAGTTTGGAGTTCAAGTTCTGCTAAACTAGTTCAAGTTCTGCTAAATTAGAGTAACCTGTAAAAACCTAAGACTTTTTGATAATGCCTCAAAAAGTTTGAAGTCTGGAAGTGTGACACCTCCTGCTTTGTTTCTTTTGCTAAGGATTATTTTGGCTATTGAATTAACCAATTTTTCTGTGGTTGATTGTTCAATTAAATAAATATGACCTTATATTCCAAAAAAAAAAAAGAAAAACCTCAAAAAAGGTATACTTTATTAGTAAGGACTAATTTTCAGGATTAAAACTATGCTCTAGAACCAAAAGCAAAACTGAAATACACTTGCTCTAACAAAGCCAAAATCCTAGCTTTCAAAGGAACAGGGATGTGCTCTAGTAATTTAGTTGCCTGACAGAACAAGAGTTAATATTGTTTAGATGGAGATAATGAATCCAGAATATATAAAAATCTATTTATAATGCCCTGTATGTAATCAGAAATTACTAGACATGAAAGAAGGAGAAAAATGTGACTTTTAAGTAAGAGGAAAAAAGTTAATAGAAGCAGATACACAGATGGCTCAGTTGTTGGAATTAACAGACAGGACTTTGAAATAATTATTAATATGTCAACAAATATATAGGAAAAGATGGATATAATAGATGGAGATATGGAATTTTAGGAGAGATGGAAAGTCTAAGAAAGAACCAAACAGAAATTGAACTGAAAAATACAATATCTGAGATTAAAAAGTCAACTAGTCAGGCTTACCAGAAGAGTAGACATTAAGAAAGAAAGAAAGGATCAGTGAATTCGAAGACATGTTAATGAAAATTATTCAAACTAACATTCTGAGGGAAGAATGATTGAAAAAACTTCAAAAGTGTCTCAATGACCCCAGGTCAATATCAAGTGATATGATACACATGCAAATGGAGTCCTAGAAAGAGAGAATATGTAGGAAACAATTGAAAACATTATAGGCTAAGAATTTTTCAAATTTGATTGAAAACATCAACCTCAGATATAAGAAACTTAACAAACCTCAAAGTTAAAAGAAAATCATTCCCTGGCACATCATGATCAAACTGCTGAAAATGAAAGCTAGAGAAAATAATTCTTAAAGTATCCAAGAAACAACATCACTGATAGGAAAAATCTTAAAAATGACAACTAACTTTTAATTAAAAGCAATGGAACAACATCTTTAAGATGATGACAGAAAAAAAAATCGGTAATCTAGAATTATATATCTAGCAGAAATGTGAGGTGAAATAAAGATACTTTCAATTAAATGAAAGGTGAGAAAATTCATAGCCATTAAACACATACTATAAGACATTCTAAACTAAGTTATTTAGGCTAGGGGAAATTATATCAGACACATGTTCAGAGAAACAGAAAAGTTAAAAGACATTGGAAATAGCAAAAAAAAGTAAGTATTCCTTTTCTTAAATTGTGAAAAATGACAACTAAAATTTTAAAGGAAAAATAACAACAGGACATTGTGGGGTTTATGAAAATAAAAATAAAATGTAGGACTATAATAGCATAAAGAACTGTAGGGGTAAATAGAATAAACTATGGTAAGATTCTTATATTATGTGAAGTAATAAGATATTAATTCAAAGTAGAGTGGGATAATTTAAAGATGTATATTACAATTCCTAGAGCAGCCATTAAAAAAATGAAGAAGTGTAACTAAAAAAAACATGAAGACAAAGAAATGAAATACCAAATACAAAAGCAAGAAAAGGTATCAAAGGAACAAAGAACAGAGGGACCAAATATAAAACAAATAGCAAGATACTAGATTTAAACTTAACATATCAATAATTACATTAAATAAACAAGGACTGAGCATTCCAATTAAAAGGCAGAGACAGCAAACTGGATAAAAAGGCAAAACCCAGAATATACTGTTTATAAGAGACACACTTTAAAGATAAAGACATAGACGGATCAAAAATAAAAGAATGATTCCAGTTTCTGGGCTGGCACGTGAGGTGCTTAGAAGTGGTTACTCCATCAAAAAAATACATGGCTGAACAAACTGAAAAATTAATGACTCTTCTCAGCTTCGTAAGAGAAGTAAGGCCATTCCTCACTCTTCATCACTATCCCCCACATTGGAGAAACAGACAGATGGATACAGAGAATCACAATTTACCAGAGCAGAAGCACCAGTACCAGGGTAGGAAAACTTGAACTGAAATTGATGAATTTCTGAAGTATCAGTGTGGAAAAGTTTAAAATATAGAAACACTGGGTAAGGGCAATAAAAGAGCAGTTTTCCCACTTGTAAGTTTTATCTCCAGGAACGCTACAAGGTTCTCACAATGAAGATAAGAGAAAAATCCTCACAGGGTTCTAGTAGAAGGAGGGAAAAGAAACCATTTTGAAATGTCAGTGCTTTTCATTCTTCTCAACAAGTAGTCAAGAGAAATTATTTTATCAGAGCATAATCTTCTGGGTTTTATCAAAGCCTAATTAACCTGAAGGAAGGGATATACCCAACTCCCAGTCTTCCATGTAGAAGAAGAGAAATACTCAAATCCAGCCCACGCTAGCCATTCTATATCACCTAAGGGGATGAAAACACACACACACACACACACACACACACAAATACACTTGCGAAATTCACAGCATAGAAGTACAGGCTCACTAAAAGACCACAACCTAATCATGAGACTGTAGAATGCTTTCTCTTCCCCACACCTTACCATCACATTACTAAAGGCCTATTACTGAAGGTCCTTTTACCCAGTACTTCACGTTTACCTCTCAACAAAAAATTGCGAGGAATATTAAATACCAAAAAACAGTTCAAAGTGACAGAACAGACATCAGAACCAGACCCAGATATAGCAGTGATGTTTGAATTATAAGATTATACATGCATAATTATACGATTATACATAAACAAATTTGATTAATATGCTAAGTGCTCTAATGGACAAAGACAATACTCAGGAGTGAATGGCTAATATAAGCAGAGATGGAAAGTTTAAAAAATTTTTAAAAAGCTAAAGATAAATAAAAATCACTGTAACAAAAATGAAGAATGGCTTCATTTTTGGTAGGCTCATTAGTAGACTGGATATGGCTGAGATAAGAATCTCTAATATTGAGAATATGACAATAGAAACTCCTGAAACTAAAAAGCAAAGAGAAAAAGGACTGAAACAAAGGAACACAATATTTACAGACTCTGTGACAGAAGGTATAGCATATATGCCAAAGGAGAAGAAAGAGAGAAAAGAACAGAAACAAGGTTTGAAGAAATAATGGATAAGACTTTTCCCAAATTAATGTCAAACATCAAACTACAGATCCAGGAAAGCAGAGATATAATAAGCAGAAAAAATGCCAAACACACCAATAAAAACCTTATACCTAAGTATATCATAATAAAACTGCAAAAAATTTTGAGATAAAGAAAAAAATTCTGAAAGAAGCCAGAGAGTAAATGCATCTTCTCTGTGGAGGAGCAAATACAAAAATGTCATCTGATTTCTTGGAAGCCATGCAATCAATAAGAGAATGGAGTGAAATATTTAAAGTATTCAGAGAAAACACCATCAACCTAGTATTCTGTACCCTGAAAATTTATCCTTTAAAAGTGAAGAAGGAATAAAAAATTTTCTCGGAAAAACAAAAACAGGGAATTTGTTGCCAGCAGATCTACCTTGCAAGAAATGTTTTAAAAAGTTCTTTAAAGAAAAGAAAAATGATAAAGTAAAAAACTTGGATCTACATAAAGAAAAGTATTAGAAAAGAAAGTGGAGGAAAAGTAAAAAATTTTTATATTTCTTTTTCTCATTTAATCTACACATAACAGTCTGTTCAAAATAATAATAGCAACAATGCATTTACAGATTAAAGTCTGTGTATAGATGAAATAAATGATGACAACAATACAAAAGACAGGATGGAGGAATTAAAAATATTATGTTATTATAAGGTATTTGTGCTGTCTGTGAAGTGGTAGTGTTATTTGAAAGTAGAATTTGATTAGTTACAAATGTACATTTCAAACTCTAAAGCAACTACTAAAAAAAGTTTTTAAAAAGCATAATTAATATTCTAAGAAAGATAAAATTATATAAAATGCTCAATAAAAAAACACAAAATAGAGTGGAAGACAAAAGTATCAATAAAGAACAAGGGCATGCTGGGCATGGTGGCTCACACCTGCAATCCCAGCACTTTGGGAGGCAGAGATGAGAGGATTGCCTGAGTCCAGAAGTTTGAGGCCAGCTTGGGCAACTTGGCAAGACTTCGTCTCTTCAATAAATCAAAAAATTAGCCTTGTGTAGTGGCGCATGCCTGTAGTTTCAGTTACATGGAAGGGGGAGGCAGAAGAATTGCCTGAGCCCAGCAGGAGGCTGTGGTAGCCATGAGCGTGTCACTGCACTCTAGCCTGGACGACAGAGTGAGTCTTGAACTCAAAAATAAAAATAATAACAAGGGCAATGAACAGAAAACAATAACAAACATGGTAGATATTCATGTAAATATATCAATAATTACTTAAAATATCAATGCTCTAAATACACCTATTAAAAGACAGAGTGATCTACAAGGAACTAAATGCACCAAAAGGAAAAACACAAACAGCCTCATACAAAAGTGGGCAAAAGACTTGAATAGACACTTCTTAAAAACAGATACATGGACAGCCAACACAAACATGAAAAAGTGCTCAGCCTCGCTAATCATCAGAGAAATGCAAATCAAAACCACACTGAGATACCATCTAATCCTAGTAAGAATGGCCATCATTCTTACTACAGATGCTGGCGAGGATGCAGAGAAAAAGGAATGCTTCTACACTGCTGGTGGGAATGCAAACTAGTGCAACCTCATTGGAAGACAGTGTGGCAATGTCTAAAAGAATTAGAAATTGACCTTCCATATGACCCAGCAATCCTCCTATTGGGAACATACCCAGGGAAACTCAATCACCCTACCAAAAAGATACCTGCATGCACACGTTTGTCACAACTCTATTCACAATAGCAAAAACATGGAACCAACCATGCTGCTCATCGAAGATGGAATGGATAAAAAAAATATGGTATATATACACAATGAAATATTATGCAGTCATAAAGAAGGACAAACATATGGACTTTGCAGCAACTCTATCATACTCAGTAATCTATCACAGAAACAAAGAACAGAGTACCATATGTTCTCATTCATAAGCAGACCTTAAAACAGTACCATAATACTATAAGAAAGGGATTGGCAGTAGTGGGAAACTGCCCGGGGATAGGGGTGTGAGGGTGTGGGGGTGGGATTGGCAGTTGAGAGAAGCTGCCAGGGGGGCAGGGAGCACACCTCCTCAACAAGGGTACCTGCATAATGAACATTTGCGTACCTAACCCTGAATTGTATCCCATATCTTTAAAATAAAAGGAAAAAAAAGAGTCGATAAAAAAAAATTCAGCTATATGTTTTCCACAAGAAACCCACTTTAAATATAAAGACACATATAGATTAAAAGTGAAGGGATGATGCAAGATATTATGCTAATACTATACAAAAGAGAGTATAGCTACACAAAAGAGAGAGTAGCTCTACTAACTTCACAGAGCAGATTTCAGAGCAAGAAAGACAACAGTTATAAAGAGGAGCATACACAATGATAAAGGGGGGGTCAATTCTTCAAGAAGACAAAACAATCTTTAATGCATATACACCTAACAATAGAGTGTCAAAATACATGAGGAAAAAATTGATAGAATTACAGAGAGAAATAAATGAATCTACTTCATTGCAGTTGGAGACTTCAATATCTTCCTATCAGAAATGGACAGATCTAGCAGGCAGAAAGTGAGTAAACACAGTTGAACTTATCAGAAACATTAATCAGCTGGATGTAACTGACATCTATAGGCTACTTCATCCAATAACAGCAAAACACACATTTTTCTCACACTCACAAGAAATATTCACCAGGATAGATTCCATTTTGGGCCACAAACACACCTTCACAAATTTAAAAGAAAAAAAATTGTATAATGTTTGCTCTCAGAACATAATGGAATTAAACTAGGGATCAATAATAGAAATCCCCAAACACTTGGAGATTAACCAATACAACTTCAAATAACACATAGGTCAAAAAAGAAATCTGAAGAAATATTTAAAAATACTTTGAACTAAATGAAAATAAAACAATAAAATTTGTGGGATGCAGTGAAATCAGTGCCTAAAGGGAAATTCATAGCATTGAATTCATATGTTTAAAAAGAAGAAAGATCTGAATCAATAATCCAAGATTCCACCTTAGGAAACTAGAAAAAAAGAGCAAATTGAATTCAAAGTAAGTATAAGGAGAAAAATATTAGAGATCAATGAAATTGAAAACAGGAAATCAATGAGAAAAATCCATAAAAACAAAAACTGCTTCATTGAAATGATCAATAAAATGTATTAACTTTCAGCCAGGTAAATTAAGGGGGGGAAAAAAGGGAATACATTAGAAACATCTAGACACACCCCTCCCCAAAGACAGCCAAAACAATGAATAAACAACTATATTTTGATGAAAATAACTAAAGGAGAGTGCTGCAGTATATCAAAGGAGTAACAGAAACCCTGATGAGCACAGAAACTCAAGATAGCCACATAGAGAACAGAAGGAAGCAACTGGCCTCCACCACCCTATTCCCCTCCAGGCTTAGCTGGGAACCAAGAGGAACTTCTTTTATCAGGGAAAATGTAAGCAAAAGAACCCCAGCAGCACCCATCAACACCCACAGACCTCATCACTTAGTACTTATGAGGACCGTTCCAGTTCTCACAAGCACTAGGCCCAGCTGAGGGAGCTGACGGGAGTCCCCACAGCTGTGCACCTCACCAGAGAAGGAGCTGACACTATACCCCACTCCCCATAGCCTGTGCAATTAGTTACTACACTATGCCATCTTGGATCTGGAACTACTGCTGGAGTGTGTCTTATTCAGGGGCGAGTGGCCACGGGACACTTTCAGACCTGAGGCTAAGCCACCACTGAACCACTCTGCCCTGTAGACACCAACATCCCATGCCGAGCTGCTATGAGCAGCATCTCACAGCAGTTACTCTCTTCCCCACAGGGACAAGCAGGGATAGAGTCACTCCATCTACCACTTCCAGTGGCTTCTGTGTCCTAACCCTAGGGGCCTGATCTGAAGCTGCACTCTACCTCCTGAGGAAACAGTGCCTTGGCAGAGCTGCTCTATATACTTCTCCAAGGTGCTGTTATGCCCTGCACTGCACCTAAACTGTACACTCCCTCCTAAGAAAGCAGTGCCTTGGTAGAAACACTTCATAAACACTTCTCAGTTGCTGCTGTGCTCTGCACCCAGGGACTGAAGCTAAAGCTGCACACTCTTTCCTGGGAAAACTGTGCCTTGGTGGAGTTGCTCCATCCACCTCTCCCAATCACTGCTGCACCCTGGCCCTCTGTGCATGAGCTTAAACTGTGCATCGCCTCCCAAGGAATCAGTGGCTTGACAGAACTGTTCCATACACCCTTCCCAGTTGCTTCTGTGTCTGGTCCCATGAGATTCTGGCTGAAGCTGTGCATTGCCTCGGAGAATGGTGCTTTGGTGGAGCTATTCTGTATAACTCTCAGTCACTACTGCACCCTGTTCCCCTGTTCTGGAACTAAAACCATGCCTAGCATCTCGGGGAAATGGTCCCTTGGCCTCGCAGAACAGTCCCATTCCATGTGCCTGGGCTGAAGTGGTACCTTGACTCCTGGGAAAAGTATCCTGGCCATGCATATAGTCACGTCTCCTTGGTGCATAAGTAGAAGCAGTACTCTGTCTTCCAGGATATGGGGTCTTGGCCACTCAGAGTGATCATGAATCCCAGTACCTAAGCTGAAGTGGAACCCTGGGCCCCAGGGAAATGGTGCCTAGGCTTCCCAGAGCAGTCATACCCCAGGGCCTGAGCTGAAAGGAACATCGCCCTCTGGGGAATTAGTATCTTGGCCAAGCTGAACAACTGTACAAACCAGAGCTGAACTGACATTGTACCCCACACTCCAGGGAAACAGCAGTGACTGAGCTGAGGCCCTCTGCCCTATAAGCCAAAAACTCTAGTACCCTGTTTTCCTGATGCTGGACTAGCCTCCCTGAATTTGAACTGCTCTGACATCCCTCTCCCTGAGGAGTAGAATCATAGCTGTGCTGTTTTCTGCTCCCCAAGGCCATAATGACAGCTGTGCTGTGCCATTCTGGGTCCTTGCTGCAGCACCTAGCCTCACAGAGTTTGAAATATTGCCAAGTCCTACCATCCAAGGGTCTAAAGTCACCACTACCTAGTGCCTCATCCACTGGTACCCAAGATACCACTGAGCCTTATTGATTCTGATTCCTAAATTGCAGCCATACCCTGCTCCCTGGTTCCAAACTTCCAGAGCACATCTGCTTCCACAGAACTGGGTCAGTACTGTGCCCTGCCCTACCAGGGTCATAATCACATCTACAATTTGGGCCCCTGGCCCTGAGTGACTAGAAAGTGCCTGAGTCACAGATCCTGGCTCTATATCCAACCCTGCCATAGAGAGTGAACCTTCACTTCAAGACCCAGGTGCCACAATAGATTTATGAGATCCTGAGCCTAAGACCCTGGCTTTACAGCCACTCTGAGCACCTGAATCTGGAACCTAGCATGGTTGCTGATGTTTGCAGGCTATGTCAGACTCAATGCCAGGAGGGATCCCATCAACTAAGTCTCACCATTGTGGGGAAAATGAGATTAGAAGAGTCCCCAAAACCCTTGCCACTAAGGATCTTAACAACCTACACTGCCACTGCCACCACCATGGACTTCCACAACACAGTTTAGATCACTGAGGAATCCACGGCTAAAACTGACATTGATTGCGGCTGAAAAAGATGCATGGAGACTATACCACTGTATTCAGAACCAAAGTCACCACACCTTTCCCAATCATCACACTAAAACCCATCTGCAGGTGGAAGTCTTCTCTATGAAAGCCACTCTAGAAAGCTTGGAAGGGATGATTGTTACCCTAGATCCATAGACATCAATGCAAGGACACAAGAAACATGAAAAAGAAAAACAAAAAAAAGTGACACCACCAAAGGAACACAATAACTTTCCAGTAACAGGCCCCAGAGAAAAGAAATTCTAAGAACTTCTGGAAAGGAATCAAAATAATAATCTTAAGGAAACTCAATGAGATACAAGACAATACAGATAAATAAGCCAGTGAAATTAGGAAAGCAAGTTATGGTATGCGCGAGACATTTAATAAAGAGAGAGAGATAATACAAAAAACTCGCATAGAAATCCTACAGCTGAAGAATACAATAACAAAATAAAAATACAATAGAGAGCTTCATCAACAGACTGGATCAAAAGAAGAAAGAATTTCTGAACTTAAAGATACTTCATTTGAAAGTACCCAGTCAAAAAAAAAGATAAATAATAAGAAAGAGTTAAGAATGCCTGCAAGACCTATGGGACACCATTAAGCAAACAAATCTTTGTATTATGATAACTTCAGGAGGAGAAGAAATAGGAAAACTCATAAAAACCTACTTAGTAAAACAATAGCTGACAACTTTCCAAGTCTTGGGAAAGATATAAATATTCAGATCCAGGAAGCTCAAAAGTTTCCGAATAGATTTAACCCAAAAAGGATTTCCTTGAGATACATTATTGTCAAATTTAGGAAGTTAAAGAGAAAGAGAAAAATTCTAAAAAGTATTGTATAATTGATTAACAGAAGATTTCTCAGAAGAAACTTTAAAGCTCAGAAGAGAATGGGGTGATATATTAAAGCAAAACAGCCAGCCAAGAATACTATAACCAGAAAATAGCTCCTTTAGCTATAAAGAAAAAGCAAAAACTTTTTTAGAAAACCAAAAACTGAGGAACTTATTCACCACTAAACTGTCATTATAAGAAATGCTCAAGACAGCTCTACATCTGGAAGCAAAAAGGCAATAATCATCATGACAAAAACATGTAAAAATATAAAACTCACTGGTAAAGCAGATACAGAAAGGAGAAAGAGAAAAGAATCAAACCTCATTTTTACAGAAAAATTGCAAAACCTCAAAAATTACAATAAGAGAGGAAAAAAGGAACAAAAGTTACACAAAACAACTAGAAAGCAAAGAACATAATGACAGGAGTAAATCATCTATCAATAACAAACTTGAATGTAAACAGATTAAAAATTTCAACTGAAATTTTTAGACTGGCAGATGGATTTTCAAAAATCCAACTATATTATCCTACAAGAAACTCACTCCACATGTAAAGACATACATAGAATGAATGCGAAAAATGAAAAAATATATTTTATGTAAATGAAAACCAAAAGCGAGCAGGAGTAGCTATACCTAGATAAAATACACTTTAAGTAAAAAAAAAAAGCTGTAAAAAGGGCCAAAGAAGGTCATTATATAATGATAAAGGGACCAATTCAGCAAGTGTTTATAACAATTATGAATATATATTTACCCAACATGGAAGTACTCAGATTTATAAAGCACACATTATTATATCTAAAGGAGAGATAGATTCCAGTACAATAATAGCTGTGGCTATAAATACCTCACACTCAGCATTGGAAAGATCATCTACACAGAAAATCAACAAAGAAACATTTGATTTAAACTGCACTTTAAACCGGGTTTGGTGGCTCAGCCTGTAATCCCGCACTTTGGGAGGCTGAGGTGAGTGGACTGCCTGAGCCCGAGGGTTCAAGACCTGCCTGAGCAACTTGGCGAGACCTCATCACTACAATAAACCAAAAAATTAGCCAGGCATGGTAGTGCGCGCCTGTAATTCCGGCTACTCGGGAGGCTGAGGCGGAAGGATCGCCGGAGCCCAGCAGGTCGAGGCTGCGGTGTGGCCGGGAGCGGCCACTGCACTCCAGTCTGGGCGACAGAGTGAGACTCCAACTCAAAATAAAATAAAATAAAATAAAATAAACTGCACTTTAAACCAAATGGACCAAACATTCACATAACATTTCATCCAACATCTGCAGAATGCATATTCTTTTTATCAGTACATGGAACATACTCCAGCATATACTCTATGTTAGGCTACAAAACAAGTCTTAACAAATTTTTAAAAATTGAAATTATAGCCAGGCTCGGTGGCTCAGCCTGTAATCCCGTGCCTTGGGAGGCTGAGGTGAGTGGATTGCCTGAGCCCGCGGGTTCGAGACCCGCCTGGGCAACTTGATGAGACCTCATCTCTACAATAAATTAAAAAATTAGCCGGGTGTGGTAGCGCATGCCTGTAGTTCCAGCTACTTGGAAGGCTGAGGTGGAAGGATCGCCGGAGCCCAGCAGGTCGAGGCTGCGGTGGTCGAGAGCGGCCACTGCACTCCAGTCTGGGCGATGGAGTGAGACTCCAACTCAAAAAAAAGAAAAAAAAAAATTGAAATTACATCCTGAAATAGTGGGGAAGGGTGACAGGGGAATAGAAAACAGGTTGGTTAATGGATACAAAAGTATACCTAAATAAGAAATTAGTTCTAGGGTTCTATATCACGATAGAATGACTATAATCAATAAACATTTATTGCATATTTTCAAATAACTAGAAAAGCAAATTTTGAATGTTCCCAACATAAAGAAATATTAAATGATTGAGGTACTAAATATGCTAATTACCTTCATTTGATCATTACACATTGTATGTGTGTATTGAAATATCATCCTGTGCCCCATAAATAAGTACAATTATTATATATCAATTTAAAGTAATAATTTTAAAATGAAATTAACAGAAGGCATCACTGCAAATCCCATGAGCAACTGATGGATAATTTGTTTTAAATGGCTGGACTCAGTGGCTCAGCCTGTAATCCCACGCCTTGGGAGGCTGAGGTGAGTGGATTGCCTGAGCCCGCGGGTTCGAGACCCACCTGGGCAACTTGGCGAGAGCTCATCTCTACAATAAATCAAAAAAACTAGCCGGGTGTGGTAGCGCGTGCCTGTAGTTCCATCTACTTGGAAGGTTGAGGCGGAAGGATCGCCAGAGCCCAGCAGGTCGAGGCTGCGGTGGCCGGGAGCAGCCACTGCACTCCAGTCTGGGCCACAGAGTGAGACTCCAACTCAAAAAAAAAAAAATTGTTTTAAATGTTAACAACTCTGTGCTCACAAGTTTGATAGTTTTGATAAATTGTATGAATTCCTTGAAATACACAATCTGTCAAAATTCACACAAGAAGAAACCAGTTATCTGACTAGGCCTATGTCTACTAAAAATATTGAAAGAATAATTAATAATAGTCCAAAACATATAACACCAGGCTCACACAGGTTCACTGATGAATTCTACCAAACATTTAAGGAAGAAATTACATCAATTCTCTATAATCTCTTTCAGAAGATGGAAGCAGAGAAAATACTTTGTAACTAATTCTATGAGGCAAGCACTATCCTAATACCAAAAATAAACAATGAATTTTCTAATGAAGAAAATAAAACAACAGACCAATATCTCCATAAACATAGATGCAAAAATCTCCAACTAAATATTGGCAAATTGAATCTAACAACATATGAAAAGAATTACACAGTGTGATTACATGGGATTATTTCTGGGCATCCAAGGGTGTTTCAACACTAGAAAATCAGTTAATATAATCTATCACATCAACAAGCTAGAGATTAAAAATTACATGATCATATCAATAAATGCAGAAAAAGCATTTGATAAAATCCAACATTCCCTCTTGTAAAAACACTAAATAAACTTGTAATAGAGGCAGCATACTTAACTAGATAAGAAATAGCTACGTAAAATCTATAGCTAGCCCTAAACAGTGAGAAAATAGGTTTCTTACTAAGATCAGGAGCAATGCAAAGATATCCCCCCTGAGGGCTTCTTTTCAACATTATACTGTAAGTCCTAACTAATGCAGTGTTATAGCTTGAGTACCCCTGCCAAAGTTCATGTTGAAATTTGATTCCCAATATGGCAGTGTTGGGAGTTGAGGTCTAGTGGGAGATGTCTGGATCATGACAGTTCTGCCTTTATAAATAGATTAATGCTGTCTTATGGTAGTGAGTGAGTTTCTGCTGTAACAGGAATGGATTTTTTTTCCCAGGAAAGTGGGTTGTTATAATCAAGACCAGCCTCTGCTGCACGTCTCTTTATAAGTGCCCATTTCTCCTTCCACTTTCTGCCATGAATTGAAGCAGCAGGAAACCCTCCCCAGATAGTTTGCCCAATCAGACTTTCCAGTCACTAGAATCATGAGTTAAATAAATTTCTTTTCTTTATATAAATTGCCCAGTCACAGGTGTTTTGTTATAGAAGCAGAAAATGAACTAAGACATATAATAAGACAAAAAAGGAAATAAAAGGTATACAGTTTGAGAAAGGATAAATAAAACTTGTCTTTGTTCTCAGATGACGTGATTGGTTATGTAGAAAATCTAAAAGAAATGACAAAGAAAATTCTGGAACTACTAAACCATTTTAACAAATTTGCAAGATACAAGATTAATATTAAAAAGTCAATCATTTTCCTCTATAACAGCAATGAACAAGTGAAATTTGAAATTAAAAATATAATACCACTTACATTAGTATCCCCCAAAATGAAATATTTAGGTATATAGCTAACAAAATATGCACAAGATTTACATGAGGAAAATTAAAAAGCAAAACAAAACAAAAACCCTGATGAAAGATGTCAAAGAAGAACTAAATAAATGAAAAGATAGCCTGTGTTCATGCATAAGAAGATTCAATATTGTCAAGTTGTCAGTACTTCTTAACTCGACCTATAGAGTCAATGCAATTCCAGTCAAAATTCCAGCAAGTTATTTTATGGATATTGACAAACTGAGTCTAAAGTTTGCATGGAAAGGCAAAGATCTTGAATAGCCAACATAGCATTGAAGGAAAAGAAAAAAGTTAGAGGACTGACACTACCCAACTTCTAGACTTAGCATAAAACCATAGAAATCAAGACAGTATGATATTGGTAAAAGAATAAACAAATCGATCAGTGGAACAGAATAGGCAGCCCAGAATAGACCCACACAGGCATAGTCAGTTGATATTTGACAAAGGAGCAAAGACAATACAATGAAGCAAAGAGAGTCTTTTTAACAAATGGTAGTGGAATAACAGGACACCACATGCAAACAACTGAGTCAACCATATATGCATCAGAAAAATTAATTCAAAATGAATTATAAATCTAAACATAAAACTATAAAATGCAAAACTATAAAACTTCTTAAAATAGCATAGAAAAAAAATCTAGAGAAACTTGGGTATGCCAATAACATTCTAGATTCAGAGCCAAAGACATGATTAATGAAAGAAATAGTTAATAAGCTGGACTTCACTAAAATTAAAAACTGCTATGTGAGATCACTGTCAAGAGAATGAGAACAAAAGCCACAAAGTTGAAGAAACTATTTGCAAAAGACATATCAGATTATGGACAGTTATCAAAAATATAAAGAATTCTTAAAATTCAACTAAGGAAACTAACAAATCTCCTAAAAAATGAATAAAAACCCTGAGCAGAAACCTCATTAAAGAAGATATACAGATGGCAAATAAGCATATGAAATATGATATGATAGTCAGGCTCGGTGGTTCAGCCTGTAATCCCAACACTTTAGGAGGCCAAGGCAAGTGGATTGCCTGAGCCCATGGGTTCGAGACCAGCCTGGGCAACTTGGCAAGACCTCATCTCTACAGTAAATTTTAAAAATTAGCCAATCAAGGTGGTGCACCTGTAGTTCTGAAGCAGAAGGATCAATAAACTGTGGTAGACCCAGACAGTGGACTATTATTTGGTGCTAAAGGGATGTGAGCTATCAAGCCATGAAAAGACATGAAGGGATCTTAAACGCATTTTACTAAATGAAAGTAGCCAATCTGAAGAGACTACATACTATGTGATTCCAACTATGTATCATCCTGGAAAAGACAAAACTATGAAGACAAAAAAGATCAGTGGTTCACCATGGTGGTGGCTCACGCTTATACTCCCACTACTTTGGGAGGCAGAGGCGAGAGGATTGCCTGAGCCCAGGAGTTCAAGACCAGCCTGGGCAACCTGGCAAGACCTCATCTCTACAATAAATTTAAAAAATTAGCCAAGGAAAGTGGTACACCTGTAGTTCCAGCTACTTGGAAGGCTGAGGAGAAGGATCACCTGAGCCCAGCAGGTCGAGGCTGCAGTAGCCATGACTGTGCCACTGCACTCCAGCCTGGGCAATAGAGTGAGACTCAGACAAAAAAAAAATCTCATTTTTTAGGGCAATGAAGCTATTCTGTATGATATTATGATATTATAATGGTGGACACATGTCATTACACATGTGTCAAAATTTTTAGAATGTACAACAAGAGTGAACCCTAATTTAAATTGCAGACTTAGGATGATAATGGTGTGTCAAAGTTCATCAATTATAACAAATGTGCCACTGTGTTGTAGTATAGTAATTGTTGGAGAAATTGTTCTTGGTGGGGAAAGGGATATGTAGGAACTCTCTGCACCTTCCATTTACTTTTACTGTTAACCTTAAACTGCTCTAAAGTATACTAAAAACATATTAATTAAGGGATGAAAAAATATATACTATACAGACACTAAGTATATGGTGTGACTATATTAATGTCAAAGTAACCTTCAATATAAGGAGCATTACTAGAGATCAGAAGGACATTTTATTTATTTGTTTGTTTGTTTGTTTATGTTTATATTTTTTTGAGTTGGAGTCTCACTCCTTCGCCCAGGCTGGAGTGCAGTGGCACACATGCTCACCACCACCCCAGCGTCGACCTGTTGGGCTCCAGCAATCCTTCCGCCTCAGCCTGCTGAGTAACTGGAACTACAGACGTGCACTACCATGCCCGGCTATTTTTTATTTTATTGTAGAGACAAGGTCTCGCCAATTTGCCAGGGCTGGTCTTGAACCCATGGGCTCAGGCAATCCACTCGCCTTGGCCTCCCAAAGTGCTGGGATTACAGACTGAACCACCGAGCCCAGACCAGAGGGACATTTTAAAATGACAAAAGAGTCAACTCCAAAAAAGGAATAACAATTCTAAAGATGTATGTGTATAATAATGGAACTTCAAAATATATGATGCAAAAACAAACAGGATTATTGAGGAAAATAGACATAACTACAATTGTAATTAGAGATTTAATCACTTTCTGAGTAAATGATTGTATAAGTAGACAAATAAAAGTCAGTAAGGATGCAGAAGTTTTGAAAAACTATCAGGCAACTTGTCCTCTATTAATATATCTATCAATATATCCTATATTTATAGGATATCAAATCACTGAAGAACATACATTCTTCTCAAGAGTATATGGAATTATCACCTAAATAAATCATACTAGGTCATAAAGCGATTAATGGTTACAAAAAGGTACATCAGAAAAATGTAAATAAAATTACGAGATACTACTTTACATCCACTAGAATAGCAAAAATCATAAAGACTGATAAGGTCAGATGTTGATGAGCAAGGGGAATAACTGAAACTCTCAAACAATATTGGTGGGAAACAGTTTGGCAGTTTATTTTAAAGATAATCATGACCTCGAGAGAAATAAAAACATGTTTGCAAAAAACCCCACACAAAAATGTTTGTAGTAGATTTTTAAAAATAATTGCCACATCCTAGAAGCAACCCTCATGGCCACCAACATTTTTTGGACTAAGTAAGCAAATCATGGTATATTCACTCAATGGAATACCACTTAGTGATACAAAATAATACATTTCTAAAGCCTAGAATAGCATGGATGAATCTCAAAAACATGTGCGCACAGCTAGATAAAGAATAAATATTGTACAATCCCATTTGCGTGAGGTTCTCAATAGACAAAAAAGAAATTTGTGATCAGAACTGGTAACTGTTTCTTGGAAAAGTGATTAAACTCAAAAGTGCTATGAACCAGAACTTTTTCTAGATTATGGATTATACCAGTGTAATTATTTCAAACATCGTTGAATTATATGCTTAAAAGTTGTACTTGTTATAATATGCAAACCACAGTTCATTTTTTAAAAAAGCAGATAGGTTAGAGAAAAGGATATTCTTACTTTATTAGAAAAGAAAAATAGAGTTCTCAGTTATTCTGGCAGTTTGACAAAAAGCCTTATCCATTTCCATGTGTTCTCTTTTTCACAGAAAAAAAATCAGAATGAATTATCTGATGGACACTATTTTGAAAGGGTATTAGTTGATATTGATATCAAGTTTTGATTTTGGAAATAGTCCAAAAAAACTGATTAGACAACTTTGTCTCAATTCACATCATGATACAACTTTGAATTTTCAAAAAAAAGAAAAAAAACTAGAGTATGAATATTCTCTATACATACTACAGAAATAAAGATGAATAACTTATATTTAATGAAAGTATTATTGATTTTCAACTTGCCTTCTTTTCCTAGCTTTTTAACCCTTTGCCTTCTCTGCAACAATCTGTTAAAAAAGGAATTCCAGACTCAAATTCTCTGTTTCTACCCTTACCTAGGGGACTGTCAAAAAAATTCTTAAATTGCCACAGTCTAGAAAAAGGAAGCAGTATTCCCAGTGCTCATTATAAATCGCCTCTTCTGCCCCTAATCTTGTTCTGACACTTTTTTTAAAAGCTCAGGAGGCCCTTATTCAAAAGTCCTTTTACTAATTCATACATCAATTAATTCAGCAAATATTTTTTGTCAAATACCAAGGAAAAGTAATTATTTCTGCAACATATTCCATGCCATTTCAATCAAATTCTTCTAACCTGAAAAATCCTGACAGCCATGTTTTAGAGAATTTGATGACTCTTTTAAAACTCTTTAGAAAGGAGGCTGCCAGATGTATTGCTGTGTTCACATATGTGCATGCATGAGTGAATAAAGTAATTAAATGATCCTTAGGTAGTTTGCTAAACCCTTACAGAGAGACTTTGTTAGAAAACTTGGCATCTTCACCCAGGCTACTGATCTTGCTTCCCTATTTGCACCAAAGCATTTGGTTTCTAAAAATTATGCTTAGGGATTAATTTACCTTATGCCAACTGATGAGTGAGATTTATCTTAATTTGAATAAACCATAAATGTCCATTCATCAGTTATGATCCTTGTTAAGGCAAGCTGCCAAAAAACACCAGGTGTCTGGGCCAGAGTTTACTCAAATATAAGATGAACCCTTTCCCAATGTTTGAAAGCTATGAATCCTTCATTTGACTTTGGGCCAAATGTTTAATGTCTCTTAGTCCTTTTTTTTTTTTTTTTTGTCTGTGAAGCAAAAAGGTTGATTGTATGGATTGTAAATTTCAATTCTGTGAATTCGATTGAATTTTACAATTCTATGGACATATGATTGCTAGTGAAGGGAGGATTATTGATACCACTAGCACAGGACTGACTCAAAAACTTTGTGAACATAAAAAGATAAAGCCAAAATTATGCCTTGGCCATGTATCAGAGGATACCATTTTACCACAAAAGTGATGAGGAAAATGGTCTTTATCTTTAAGAAACTTACCATCCAGCTTGGGCCATAAAATAAACATAAACAAATAAAAACAAGTGATGATATTTAATAAAGTGTAAAAAAAATTCTAAGAGTTACAGGAGTGAACTAATAGCTGCAGTTAACACAGCTACAACTATCTTGTCCCCAGTGTCTCTTTCTTTGCCCATAGGACTTTGGTACAATATGGGACAACAGATTCTCAGTAACCAAATAGAATCAGAGTGAGTAGAAAAAATTGCAACCCACCTCAATGACAATTCACTGAGTTCTACATCATCAATCAAACTTTAAACTAGTGTTCTACTGAAAGGAAAAATCATTTACATAAGGAAGGATCATATTATATCATGCTAATATTTTCTTTTTTTCTCTATTTTAGTTTCATATATTGAAAATGATTGACAAATACTATTTTACTTTGTTGGTTCTATTCTACAGCTGAGTGAAAGAGAAGTCATTAAAATATATTTGGTCTAAATAGACATGACATGTAATATTTATTATCTGTGTGATTACATGGCTGAAGTAGATGATGGCTTTTACAGAAGATACACAAATTCTAGTGAAGGAGAATGACTTAATTCTGGTCACTACTGTACTTTCGTTTAGCAGACTGCTGTACTCTATTTTTTAAAATGTAAAACAACGGGAAACATTCCTTGCTTCATGTCACTTCAGAACACTCCATTTTCCAATTTATCCTTTATAAGTATTTTGATGCTCTGTGATGGGCAATTAAGTGTTTTTTTGCTTTTTTAAAAAAATTATGTTTCTTGGCCTTTTTATTAGCATGTGTATATAGAAATAAATGCTTCTTGTCACACACACACACAAACATTTTACTTGGCAGTGTTTTTCATTTGTTAACTTTGGAGTATATTTAACATATTTTATGTAGCTCTTCATCCAGCAACAA
The DNA here is from genome assembly GCA_963574415.1 of Tarsius wallacei. Classification (NCBI taxonomy): domain Eukaryota; kingdom Metazoa; phylum Chordata; class Mammalia; order Primates; family Tarsiidae; genus Tarsius; species Tarsius wallacei. Next base: position 24,009 of record CAUYQG010205179.1, on the reverse strand, counting down.
AATCTCTACACTAAGCGAGGAAGTTTAAAAGTACGTTTCTGGTTTGTGCTTGAGGGAAATTCTGCCTACACAACAAATGCTTTCTGGATCAGTTTTCTATTCAAGATACTTTTCTTTTAAAGTTGGTTTGTCTTACTAGGCTAGTGGGTCTAGAAGATGAGCGAACACAAATTGGAAAGAAAAAAATAAGGAGTAATTGAAAAAGGAACGCTCGTAATATATCTTTTAGTTCTATGGAAAAGCAAGTTCAAGAACTAAAGGCATTATTTGTCTAGGTTTTTTTTTTTTCCTTTGAAAAAATCTAGTGTAGTGCCCAAAGTTCAGTGCTATTTTTGATCCTGCAGTGTATTTAGAATGCACTTAGCTCAGAAGCACCTTTAATACAATAGATCCCAAATGCTTTCTTTTAAAATTCAGCCCAGGTTTTCTGAAATTGAAATGCATATGCAACTCATTTGTAGGATTGAACATACGTCTTATAGTACACACTGGCATTAAATTGAAACCTGAACGATGAGAAGTCATTTGCGTGGGCAGGAAGCCAAATCGTTCCTGGAGCTCTACATGCAGGCAATAATTTACATCGACAGGTAGAAAACATGTTATGTGCTTTTGGTACAATGATACTGAAAAGCCTGGCAATGACTCATAACTCAGCTATCATTTAAAAATGCTCAAAAACATGAAAAAAATGTATGAAAACTTGCACTTGTCTGAATTCAAAGGCAAGGGAGTCCTTGGGATTTGACAAGGTGAACCATAGAACAGGACCAAAATAGATATATAGATAGATGGAAAATAGATAGATAGATAGATAGATAGATAGATAGAGATATTATGCTTTAGGTTTAATCTATCTCTTATTTCTATTGCCATAAAGGAGCTGAAAGAAGAATAAATGGCATCTGTTTTTCCTATTCATTTATTTAAGAAAATTAATGACATTTGTATCGTTTCAATTTTTTTTATCACTGTGATTTTTTCTATCATTTTCCATTATCGCCTCTCTATTTCCCATGAAATTGTCAATTATGAACTCTAGGAATATAGGGCATTTCCCTTAAAATTAGTGGTATCTTTGTTTTCTGAACCAACTGGTAAAAGCAGAATAGATTGAATAAAGGAATAAACCACAGCCCATGGCTCTCCCTATGTTAGAATAATCAAAATTCCAAGGCGATCTCCACCAGGATCACTGTAGATTGATGGTGAATAGCACTTTTCTAGGGCCAAACTAATGGATTTCCGTGAATAACAGGGAGTAACAGTTGATGGGTTGCTTATACTTTGACCTTGTCCCACTCAGAAAAATCTCTTATACATATAATTGTTTTGGGGGGGAAAAAAGGAATTCAATTCTCCCTCTAGATGACCAACAGAAAGTGAGCAAGAGCAGTCACTGTACATACCTAGAAAGGCCATACCTACAAATATCTTCAACTCTGACAACTGTTTCACCATACCAAGTAACTGCACACATCAAACAGTCATCCTGCTATGGTTTGTGTTCAGTGTACACTTCAAAGTGAAATCAGGCACATCCCGTCTTGTTGACATAGCGTGCCTGAGCTGCTAGTGTGGAGAACTGTTTCTTCCCTGAAGCTAGACTTGGAAATGTCTGGGCTTGGGGGACAGAGGCTCTCATTGGTATATTTTTGGCAGTGCTCACATAAGCTCTCACGTGACTGGAGGGAAGTTTAAATCTTCAATTCTAAAGAGGCTCAAGTAATAACATTACAAGTTTCAACAGGTGGTACTGTTCAAATAGTCATATAAAGTGCTTCCTTTGTCATTAAAACCTAACTTATAATCTCTCTGGAATAAAGTGATGTATTGTTTTTAAAATCCTGGAGTGGATCACTCCTTTAGCTAGGACAAAGAGTGCTTTTGTCTGGTCCAGCATGGGAGGGTCATTGATAAACAGTGACTTGTGAATAAGTAAAAACAAGAGCAACAGATGTTACTCAGTTATCATTGCTGGCTGGGTTTAACTGTCCTCTACAAAATGTCTGTGAATGTGAAAATAACAGAAAATTATCTTCATCATATGAAGTGTGTGAAAAGCATAGAACCATATTTGTCTCAGCATTTCTCTCAGTGCCTAGACTATTTCCAGATACAAAACAGGCCCTTGAATATTTGGTGAAGGAATAACTGAAGCACAGAATGAATTCTTTTTTGTCATGATCAGATCTCGTAGATATTCAATACTTTAGTAACATGTCTTAGTTCTCTGAAGGCTATGCAAGCCCTTAGTCCATCACAGATGTTTGTAGCATACCAGCAAATAATATTCAATGACTTCCAAAAGTCTTGCAGCCTTACCTTCCAAACAAAAATATTTTATACCAAAAACTGATCTCTAAAGCAAGAAGCCCATTTATTATTGTCTATATACATTACCAAGTAGTTAGGTGAGACAGGTACCATTTAAACAGGGTTTTTAGTAAACTTATTTGAAAATATTGAAACCTGGATTGTTCTTTCACTTAAATAACAATATAGCTTTCCTTCTTTTTCATTCTTCCTTTAATTCCGTGACTTCAGTTTGTGTTTTCCTCACTTTTTTCTGTTCACATTTCTGACAACAGTTCTATTGACATTATTGATAATCTTTTTAATAAGAAATACCTTAAAATTTTTGTTGTTGTTGAGCTAAGATAATTAAGGCAACAGACTCACCTCAGTACCTTTTGGATTGATATTTCTTGATAATTCACTTTGTGATACTATACTATACCAAGTCTTTTATCATCACTTTATGGAGAGTCAAATTAACTAGCTTGATTTGAAACCTGCATAGTCACAAAACACATCAGTTGCATCTGAAGATAAATGCCTATTTGTACAATGAAGTTTATACATAGTTTTTGCCTACAACTGCCCTATGCTGCTTCTGACACCAAAAGGCCCCCAGGAGACACTAGCAGAAAGTAGATACAAGTAGAAAGTGTTCATGGAAACCCTCAGATAAATACACATATCAGCTAGTCTCAGGCTCCTTTGCATGCTTTCCATTGAGAGCTATACACGCTAAAGATGCCATTTTCCCTTCTATGTCAAGTCTTTCAAAACATATTTACTAGTTCTTATCCCCAAGGGTTGGGAAAAGTGTTTGGAGGCCAAAGAAAACATTTGGTCTGTCTTGAAGACACAGTCAAAGTGAGGAGATAAGAGTAACAAGTGATAGGAGCAAACAATTTCAAGTATATATATATATGCAAAATCCAATGATGTAATCAGGCCTGGCTAAATAATTGATGGGACTCAATGCAGAATGAAAATCAGAGGCCTCTTGTTCAAAAATTAAGAATTTCAAGTTGGTGACAACAGAACATTAACTCAAATCACGTGGTGGTATTCAACTGATAGATGAATGGGCCTAGAAGTTTCAAGAATCATCCATTGATCTGGTAGGAGGGCTGGGAAGCTGGGCTCAACCAGTCCTCTAGCCCGGAACGCCTGCACACGACACCTCTAGCACAATGGCCTACAGGTAGTTGAAATTTTACATGGCAGCTCAAGTTCCAAGACTGAGGAACTGTATGTGCTTTTGTTAGTAATGGAATCCTCAGGAAGAATGGTAATAAATTCCCAGCGCAACACTGTTTGGTTCAAGATGTACCTGGAGTACTGCTTGTACAAAAAATTTAAAAAATTGCATTTTGTATTAATAAAGTACCACTTTGGAAAGAATTCAGAAGCTAAAACATGGCCAAGGACAGCAAATGACAGATCTATATACTTTGGCCAAAACAACTCTTTCTGTGTCTTTGTTAGGCCCTGATAACCCATATACCAGTGAGGCACAACTCTTATACAGACTTTCAAACACTAACTTAATATTATGAGGAGGGACTCCAAAAAACCTGGAATTATCTTTTGGAGGGCGCCCTTGTGGTACACTTGGAATCTGTTCTTCTGGATCAAACAGGTGACCAAAGTTTTTAATCTAGAAGTTTTGAGTAGGTTGCATCATGATTTGTGAAAGAAATATCTTGAGTTGTGTAAAAGAGGTGACTGTTTCTTCCTCCATGACAATGCACCTGCCCACACTGTGCTGAGCATTCAGCAGTTTTTTACAAAAACGTCATGACCCCCATGCTCCACACTCCCTGTTCACCCGATCTCACCCCTGGCAACTTTTCTGTTTCCTCAAATGAAAAAAGTCCTCAAAGGGAAATGTTTTGCAACGTGGAAGAGATGAAACCAAAAAAAAAAAAAGAAAAGCAGACTCACTATTTGGCATCAGAATTGACCAGTTCAAAAACTGTTTTGAGCAGTAGAAAAAGCATGTGGATAGGTGTATCACATCAAATGGAGAGTACCTTGAAGGTGACTTAAGTTTGAACATGTAAGAATAAATACAAAATTTTTTATAATAAATTCTGGATTTTTGGGGAATTCCCCTTCATATGTGACAGCTGCATATAAGTGCTAAGGAGAGGAAGAATAGCGTGGTCGTAAAGTATGCAGTCACCTGGGTTTACACAGAAGCTCTGCCACTTATTTGCTGTGTGACCCTGGGCAACATATATAACCTCTTGTGACTCATTTTCATCAGAGCAGTACCCATCTCATTCAGTTTTGGGAGAATTAAGTGACAATACTCCTGGCTCATAGACAGCAGTTGATAACTGTGAACTATTATTGTCATTACTCTTATTATAGGCACAGAGCTGGAGGAAAAGAAAAAAAAAGAACAAAAAAAGTGACAAAAATATTGAGTCTTAAAGACTGATTAGAAGTTTGCCAAGTAAACAAGACGTTATTTAGGGACAAGTGAGAACACCTTTACTTCCAGAACTTTACAAATCTAATTTATTCAAAGGTGCTTCAAAGATGATATATAGACATGTTAATAAAATTTTTACAGATTATGAAAAAAATGTCAAATTACTTCAAAGCTGAAAAATTTTAGAGAGAACACTTCATTATCTTTTATGAGTCATGGTTCCTTTGATGGGTAAAAAGTGGAGTCCTTTCAAAGACAAAGACCAGATGTTGGTCATCTTAACATTCACCTATACTTGTTGAATAAAGTCAATGTAAACTTCATATTCATTTTATTTTAGACATTTCTCCACAATAAACTTCCTTCCAGTAGTAAGCAGGAGTCACCTGCCTACAAGCACAGGCAAAATTTATCCTGTGTGACTCTTTACTACTCATCTAATAATGCTGAATGACTTGTGTTAGGAAATCATTCACTGTTTCTTAGGGAACAATCTCTACACTATTATTTACTGCAAAATTCTGATTGATGACATTTTTTTACTGAGTCAGGCAAATCTGTGTATTCAAGGGAATAAACTTAAAAAGTTATTGAGCAAAGTCTTTAGAGGCCAGAAACTGGCTGACTTTATAAAGCACTGTGCAATATAGGAATTTATCATAAGCTAGAAGCATTTCTTTTGCTCAAATAGACAGAACCAAGGAATATTTTCTTATTCCAAAGGGTATTTTGGCCTTAGAAAGATAAGTTTATCAAATCAACCTTTACCTGGTGGACAGCAGACTAATACTATGGGTTCCAGGAAACAAAGAGCTCTGACAGATTCATTTGTTTCTGCTTCAGCATGTTGCATCTTCCAGCTTCCCAACTACTTGTCACACAGGAGTTGGTGTTCTAGGATAAATGCAGAGGACTTTTACATACTCTGAATCGGAAAACAATTTGTCTAGTGCAGAAGGAAAAATTCTTTTTCTCCTTCTTGTATCTCCCTTTCAGATTTTAGGTCCTAGAAACTTTCTTTATAATTGATCCATTCACACATTAGAAAATCATTTCTCCAGATTCATGAAATCTCTTTGAAATGGTCTCTGAAATTTCAGCAATTTTATTAATCCTAATCGTCCAGTGGCTAGTAAAGCTGAATTGTCTTGTTTAGTTGTGAGGGTCTGTAACCTGGGTCTGTAACCTACACGGGAATTAATAGTAATGATGCATCTTTATCCATCTGTATCTAAATTTTAAAAATTTGTTTCTGATGTCCACAAGAGACCTTTCCAGAAATAAGTCAACATACTGACTCTATTAAAAGAAAAGCTTTAGACAGATTAAATTTAACAGCGTTTAATTGGACAAAGAATGATTCACCCATCAAGTCCCCCAAAACCCGAATGGGTTCAGAGAGGCTCCAGCAGTGCCATGGTTGGAGAGGATTTATGGATAGAAGAAGCATAGTGACTACAGAAGATGGAAATGAGGTACAAAAACAACCAGGTGGGTTACAACTTGGTGTTTGCCTTATTTGAATATGGTTTGAACCACTGGCCATCTTTGATTGGCTGAAAGTTGGTGATTGGTACAAGAGTAGGTTAACTAATAATGAATTTTTGATAAACATTCTTTGGGTGTGTCCTGCAAGAACGTGTTCTTTATTTCTTAATATTCCCATGACAACACTGAGACTTAGATAAAATCTTAGGATCTTGAGAAAATTCAAGGTAGTAGAAAAAATTAATAAAATAAAATGAAATGAAAGCTCTCCAAAGTCTAAGGAAAAGAAACTTCCAGAGGCCAAAAACTGCTAGATGCTAGATCAAAACTAAAAGATGTATTTTTAAATTTATTTAAACTGAAAATAATATCAGGAGAATTCAAATGAGAATTTGGATTTCTGTTGTCTCTTGGCAACACTGAGGTGAAGCCATCACGAGCCTAAAGTACTATACTACCTTCAGGAAATCAATAGGGGCTGAGTTGCTGCTGCTCTCTGGTTTGAAGCATGAATTCTCCAGTTCCTATTATTCAGAGGATGTGTAGAAATTCAGTTACACCTGGTTCTTTGCTTCACTGTGGTACATTTCTTTCTCAGCCTCACTGGTAACTTGACAGGAATGGGGGATCAAAAATCAAGTTCCACAGTCAGTTATGCCAAAAATTTACTCGATGCTAGGCATTTTGCTGTGTGTATCTTAGGCTCCTCATGTCTTAGAAAGCCTCCCCAAGTCTCCCTCCTTCCCTAACAACCTATGAATCTATGACCAACTGTCTCCAGTGAGTATGTCCTTTCATCCATAGGGTTTGTGGTGTTTATGGAATAAAAGTAGAGACAATTTGTAGTCGACAGACTCTGAAATTATGTTTGGTTAGGAATTGACTATTTGATCATTTTTTTGTTTGTTTCCTGATTTCCCCTATTTAGTATCAAGACAATTATTTTCAGTTTTGAGATAATAAGTAATCAAGATATGTGACACTTAATTTCAAAACAAGTGGACTTTTTTGACTTGTGTCACAAGGACAAAAGATAATATCTGTCACTTTTTAAAAAACAGCTTTGAGGCTGGGCTTGGTGGCTCAGCCTGTAATGCCAGCACTTTGGGAGTCCGAGGCGAGTGGATTGGCTGAGTCTGTAGGTTTGAGACCAGCCTTGGCAACATGGCAAGATCTTGTCTGTACATTAAAAATCAAAAATTAGTCGGGTGTGGCAGCACACGCCTGTAGTTCCGGCTACATAGATATTTAAAATTGTTATGCCTTCTCATTGGATTGATGTCTTTATCATTATATAATAGCTATTGTCTTTTTTTGCTGTTGTTAATTTAAAGTCTGTTTTATCTGATATGAGAATGGCTACTCCTGCTTGTTTTTGGTTTCCATTTGCATGGAATATTTTTCCCTGACCCCATAGGAATCTTTGTGAGTTAATGGGGACTCTTGAAGGCAGCAGATGTTTGGGTTGTTTTTTTCTAAATCCATTCTGTCAGTCTATATCTTTTAAGGAGGGCACTAAGACCATTTATGTTCAGGGTTAATAATGATATGCAAGATATTATTTTATTCATCATACTGCTTATTATCTGGTTGCTTTGTTTATTTTCTCTATTGTATTATTGTTTCATAAATCCTGAGAACTTTAATATTTTCAATGTTTTTCTACTGATTTATTTCGACCTTTTGCTTCTGTATTTAGAACTCCTTCGAATATTTCTTGCAGTACTGGTCTAGTGTTGACAAATTTCCTCACTGTTTGCTCCTTCATTTATGAAAACTAGTTTTGCAGAATACAAAATCCTTGTCTGACAGCTATTCTGTTTGAAGAGATTGAAGATGGGATCCCACTCCCTTCTGGCATATAGGATTTCTTCTTAGAAGTCTGCTGTTAGTCTAATAGATTTACCTTTGTGAGTTATTTGACGTTTTTGTTTCACGTCTCTCAAAATTCTTTCCTTCACATTAACTTTGCATAGCCAGATGATTATATGCCTTTTTGCAATGAATCTTCTTTGGGCTTCTTGTATCTGAATGTTTAGATCTCTGGCAAGGCAAGGGAAGTTTTCTGCCGTTATTCCCTCCAATAGGTTTTCTAAACCTGTTGCTTCCTCTTCTTCCTCAGGAACACTTATGATTCTTAGGTTTGGATACTTTACATAATCCCACATTTCTCAGAGACTTTGTTCTGTTCTCTTGATTCTTTTTTCTTTATTGTTGCCTGATTGGGTTAATTCAAAAGCCTTGCCCAGATTTCAGCTTTTTTTTTTTTAAGGTGACTATATCTTTGGATAACTTTATATCCATTTCCTGAATAGTTTTTTTTTTAAATGCTGGTTTTCAATTTCATCCTGAAGGTCATTGACCAATTTTATCATCAACCTTTTGAATTCTGTGTCTAGTTTCTACAATTTCATTTTGATTAGGGCGCATTACAGAAGAGTTGGTGTGGTATTTGGGGGGTGTTGGAGAACTCTGTTTTATTCATATTTTCAGAATTATTTTTCTGATTACTTCTCATCAGGTAGATTTCCTCTTATCTGAGATTGGCAGGGGGCTGACCTAGGCCCTGTAGGGTTTCCTTGGCTATATTTAGCCTTGGTGTGGAGATTTTCTCAACTGCTAACTGTGGCAGCCCTGTGCTGTGTACCTGCGCCAGCTCACAGATTCCTGAGTGACCAGAGTGGCTTGAAAAGTGTTGTTAGCTGGTGTTTGGAAGGTGGACTTCCCCAATAATGAGGTATTGTATCCGATGTGGTTGGCTGTCCCTTTATCCATTTTTAAAAAAATTTCAGCATGAATAAATAAGAGACAAAATATTTAAAAAGGATATGCTTTATTTGTTTTCTTGCCATTGAGTTGTTTGAGTTCCTTATATATTTGGGATATATATATGGGATATCAACCTCTTATCAATGTATGGTGTGCAAGTATTTTCTCCTAATTCATAGTTTGTTCCTTTACTTCTTTAATCGTGGTTTTGTCTTTTATTTGTTTGTTAGTTTTTGTTTTGTTTTGTTGGTTTTTTCTTTTAACATACTTATGCTAACTACTTTGAAGCCTTTGTTAAATCTGACATGTGATCACTCTACAGACAGTTTTTGTTGCCTGATTTTTGTTTTGTTTTTGTAGTGTATAGTCTATATTTTACTGATTTGTGTGTGTGTGTATGTGTCACATACTTTTTTGTTAGAAACTGGACATTTTAGAGAGTATATTGTAGTAGCTGTGGGTACTGGTTACCTCCTTCTAGGACTTCTTATTGTTACTAGGTTTTAAAAAATTTGTTTAACAATTTACCTGATTATTTTATTGAAATCTATCCTTTCTCCCACTCACATTAAAGATATAAATGTTGCTCCTCAGAGGTTGCAGCCTTGGGTATGCATAGTCACCCTGGGATGAGAATGGCTTAAACTCTCTCTCTCTGTCTCTTTCTCTGATCACCCCATATTTTAAGCTCCACGTATTAATATATTGTTTTTGAAAATTCCCTGGGGAATGATTTGCTCCACACACTAAACCAATCAAATTTAGTCTTCATTGGAGGGTTTATTCCTGAAGTCAATGTCTCACATTTGTTCTGATTCTAGGCAGGTTTCTTCCAGTGGTCTCTTTTCCCAGTTCTTTAAGGAAAAATAGCTGGCCTATCATTTAACCTACACATATCCAATAACTACCAATATCCTAAGTTGTTTTCACCACAATCTCCACTGCTTTTGAGAGTGTCCTTAAGCTCAAATTTCTCCATACTCTGATGCAAATGAAGTCAATTCCTTCTAAAACAAATTAGGAGCTACCATGTTTATTGCCTCTTCTCTTTGAGGAAAAACTTCAGCTGTGGCACTAGGGGTGAGGAAAATAACATACTTCTCTCCAAGTGACACCCCTGCTTTAGTTGCTAAGAGCCTAGTGGGTGTGGGAGGTGTCTAATTACCTTAGGTGTTTTCAGCTTGCCTCTTCTGGCACAGAATCACCAATTTATGTGCTGGGGCAAGGGCAACAGGGATTCCAGTATTCTCAGTAGCACGGTGCCCAAGGAAGAGCCTCCATTCCATGAGTGCATGCTGAGTTGAAGAAGGGCATCCCCACTTGTCATCACATTTATTCTAAGTTTACCTCCAGCAGCAAGTAGCTGGGGACAGAATGAGAAATGCTGATGTTCTACTCCTCTGAGGGGAAAAAAGTCTTCTGAATAAGAGCTGGAGAGAGAAGGAGAGATCACTATATTCTTGGTGGTGTTTCCATCTTGCTGAATTAGAAGGTGAAAATTAAGGATCAGATCTTGTTTCAAATACCACAGACTCATGCTGTTCTTGCTGAATTTTAGTAGATTTTCTTGAGTAAATGCTTTTTCATTTGCTGTGGGTACTTGGGACCATTTCCTAAGATTTTAAATTATTGTTTTAATTTGTAATTTTCCCCAGGTTCTCTGGAGAGTAGTAGGTTCACTGAGCTCCTCAAGCCGTCGTGTTCAAGGTTTTTCCTTCTTCATCAATTTTCAGTGATGTTTTCACCAAAGCTTGACTTAGAAAAATACCAATATGATAAATATGTAAAGAACATTAGGACGTTATTATTATTCACCTCATAAAAAGGTAAACATGAAAACATTCCATGCAACAAGATGTCAGCCTTCTAAAATTTTGGTTTCCTGATTGATTCCAGTTGTACTCATCCAATAGTTATGATTTCTTTATAAAGCTCGTTGGTGGGGCATGAAAAAATAACATTATGTATCATAAACCACACTTTTGTATTATAATTTTAATTCTACTTACAAGGAAATTATCTAATACCACTTTCGTATGATAATCATAGTTGAATTACCCCCGCTACACCTCCCCTTACATTTCTCTAGCTAGTCTACAAATCTAATAGAAGATAATAGAATACATCTTTTCTACTTTTCTTGATCCTTATCTGCTAGTACATATATAATGAAAAATACCATTTAAAAAATGTATCATTGGGTTTTTAGTTATCTTGCAGAAAAAGCACTCTAATTATGAGAAGACCTCTATCATTTGACCTTTTCTAGGTCTCTTCTCATCCTTAAAATGCAGTGATTTGCCTTTGCATAAATGGCATTGTAGTTCAGGTGTGACACCACATTTTAGCATAATCCTTCTGTTATTTCTAAATGTAAGAGTACTTTTCCAAAGTATGAGATTTAACTGATAACATTACCAAACTGTTTAATAATGAGTTATAGAAACTTTAATGCATGAAAAATTGGTTGCAACAATGTGTCCTAAGTGAGCAATCAGAACATTTTCCTTCCACCTAACAAGGTGATACTTAGTACAGTCAACCCCTAATTATCTAAGCATTTAGATTTGATGTCACATCAAACTTTGTCATCTTCCAGGGCATTTTTGGTTCATCTCCTCTTGCCCCAGATTCAAGAAATATAAGTGGGTTTTAACAATAATCTTTAAAACATAAAATTATGAGGAAAGATTTGCTCTCTTATTCCTGAAACAGTCACATGATATATTATATAAACATATGAAAACAAGTTTTGAATCAGTCCTTATCATTTAAAAACTACACTTTTATACTCAGAGTAACTGGGAGTTTATATGTGTCAGTGCAATATGAAAAAAGGGTTAGTCTAATTTCTTGGAGAACATGAAGATGTTTTTAACAATTCACAAATTAAGATGTATAAAGAATTATTGGCTAGTGATATAGATTTTCTTATATGCCAACCTAGCTGGGCTAAGAACATATCAAAGAGATATGGTAAACTCATGTCTATAATTATGCCTGACTCAATTAACTTTTTCAAATATCATTAAGAATATTCTTAGAAGAATTGTGCTAAATTAAAGAGTAATGTTTACTTATTTTTGTGACAAGATTTTCATAATTGTTGACTTTCATCCCAAATAAGCCTCATGTATCATCTATTTTTTTTTCTTAAGTCATACCCAACACCAAAAGCAGAGTTTTACACAAAAATGTCTGGAAAAAACCCCAAAATTGATTACTTATTTTGGATTTTAATTTTTTAATTAGTTAAAATTGAGGAATAATTTACATGCAATGAATGACATGAACAGATTTTAAGTGTATGGTTCAATGAGTTTTGACAAATGTTTATATCCATGTAAATATCACCCCAATAGAAATATAAAACATTTTTATTACCCCAAAATGTTTTCTCATATTCTCTTCTTGTCAAACATCACTGTTCACAAGTAATCAGTGTTATAATTTTTAGTGCCATACAGTAATTTTGATTTTTTAAAAACTTTATATAGCAGAGCTATATATGTTTTCTTTTATGTCTGGCTTCATTTGTTTACCATGATAATTTTTGAGATTTAGTCATGTTGGGTGGTCTGAATTAAGTTTGTGAACTCATGCTAGAAAAAGTGCTCCATACCTCATTGCTGAATACCACTACAGTCACCTTGGAATTACTCCCCTTGGGGTAATGCCAGTACCTAATCCACTTGGCAAACCAATTTTGGGACCTTTTTTCTGGAATAGCCATCAGAGCTATCATCATATTACCCTTGATGTCCTGAATGTCATTAAAATGTCTTCCTTCCAATATTTCCTTTATCTTCAGGTAAAGATTAAGTCATTGGGGGCCAGATCAGATGAGTAGAGAGGGTGTTCCAATAGTTCGCTGGCTAAAAACTCCCTCACATACAATATTGTATGAGCTGGTACATTGTAATGATGCAAGAGCTCCTTCAGGACCATTTTTGCACACACCTTTCTCATGCCAAGATTTTCAGTTAAGATTTTCCTAACTGTTTCTCTGTTGATGTTTATCTGATCTGCAATGTTTCCTGCAGTCAGCTGATGACTTTGAAACAGGACTCTCTTGTTGAGTCCTCACATGACATAAGGAGGAAGAAGCCTTCCTCAAACCTGTTTTATAAGGGCACCAATCTCATTCTTGAGATCAGAGCCATCGTGATCTAATGGCATTTTAAAAGTCCTACCTCTTGATACCAACACAATGGGAATTAGGTTTCAACATAAATGTTGGAGGGACACAAATATTCAGACCATAGCAACATACATGTAGGATGTATCCATGTTTTGACTATTATAAATAAAGTTTACTTATTTCTTATAAGTAAATGCTTAGGGATAAAATTCCTGGGTATATGAAGGTTTATAAAAAACTGCCAAACAGATTTTCAACATGATTGTATCATTTCATATCCTCACCAGCAGTGTAAGAGAGTTCCAGTTGCTCCACATCCTCGCCAACACTTGATGTTTTCAGTTTATTTTTTTAATTTTAGAGCAAAGTGGCATTTCATTGTGGTTTTAATTTATGTTACCCTGAAATTAATGATGTTTTGCCCCTTTTCAGATGCCATTTATGTATCTTCTATTGCAAAGTATACTTTAAGACTTTGCCTATTTTGTCAATGTGTTTTCCTTTTTACTATAGATGTGTTGAGAGTTCTTCATATAGTCTAGATTTATGCATTTTAGATATATAAGCCATTAGTTATATATCTGGATTACAATCATATTTGCCCAGTCTTTAGCTTTCCTTTTAATTGTTACAATGAATCTTTTGAGCACAGAAACATTTAATTTTTATTAACTCCAGCTTATCAAATTTATTTCTCTTTTATGGTTAGCACTATTATGTCCTAATACATCTTTGTTTACTCCACAGTCACAGAGAAATGACATTTTCTTTTTTTTCCTAGAAACTTCAAAGTTTTTGCTTTTACATTTAGATTTATAATACTCAAATTTTTCTTGGATCATTTGACTCTGAGATGGAGATTTCTGTGTAAGATGCTTTTTGGAGTACACATACTTTAGCACTCTCTCTGATCTACCTCTTGCATACCTTAGATCCATATATTTTACATATCAAGGAATAATACTTATAAATCTTCAGATAGTTGTCCTGCCTGGGGGCAGGGGTTGCTGCAGACAGGAACGGCAAACTCAGGAATATTAACTTACTACCAAGTGGCTATTGGCCTTCTCAAAGAATACTGTCATTTCAGAGGCTCAGTACTGGTTTCTCTTGTTGCAAGTTGGATATTCTCCAGTGACAGTAGCTACATTGGCCATGGTAAGTGGGAGTGTATGCATTTGGTACAAAGATCTTCACTTTTGTACAGACCTATGTCTATCCACATACCTCTTCCCCAGACTTCCTTATCCCCACTCTTTTAATCTTTCTCATTTCAAACACCTGATGAACTAAACAAGGCATTCACCATGGCCCATGTGTTCACATATAATCTTTCCTTGGGCACACAAAGTGAATTACCAGGTTCACCACCCAAGTTTTGCCCATTGGTAAGATTTCACCTCATTGCTATCATTTATTCACCCTGAATGGGGCTGTAGTTAGCTGTTGTCCAGTTTTTGGCATGCATCTATATATCAAGCTGATCGGTCTGTAAACCAAGCTTGGCATTTTTGCTTCTCTGTCAGCTGGCCATAAGGATTTTCGAAATAGTTGCAGGTATGAACAGAGGTAGAAATGATGATGTGACATTACAACCTGTGCCACTTGCTGAGGAGCTAACATGGGACCTCTAATCCTACTTGTATCCAATCCCAATGAACCACTTATGAGGGTAGACCATCCCCCCAACAAACAAATTTTTTGGAGGCTGGGAACAGTAGCATTGTTGTGAGAGGCTGCACTCAGTTTCAGTGAATCTTTTTTTTTTTTTTTTTGAGATTCTTTCAGTATGTTTGCCTATTTCATGATAGCCAATTTACAAGCACACTTGCCCACACCGCACTGAGTGTTCAGCAGTTTTTGATCAAAAACAGCATGACCCTATTGCCCCACCCTCTCTATTGCCCAATATTGCCCCAAGTGGTGACATTTTTTTTTTTTTTGCAATTGAAAAGAGTCCTCAAAGGGAAAAGTGTTGATGATGTGGAAGTGGTGAAACCAAAAGTAGCAGAAGCCAGCTACTCAGAAAGTTGAGGCGGTAGGATCACCCGAGATCAGCAGGTCAAGGCTGTGGTGGCTGTGAGCGTGTCACTGCACTCCAGCCTGGGAGACAGAGTGGGACTCCTACTCAAAAAAAAAAAAAAAAAGGACAGGCACAGTGGCTCAATCCTGTAATCCCAGCACTTTGGGAGGCTGAGGTGAGGGGATTGCCTGAGCCCACGGGTTCTAGAACAGCCTGGGCAACTTGGCGAGACCTCATCCCTACAATAAAAATTTTTTAAAAATTAAAAATAAAAAATTAGCCAGGTGGTAGCACGCACCTGTATTTATGGCTACTTGGAAGGCTGAGGCGGAAGGATAGCCTGAGCCCAGAAGGTAGATGTTGCAGTGGTGGTGAGCATGCCACTGCACTCCAACCTGGGCAACAGAGTGAGACTCTAACTAAAAAAAAAAAAAAAAGGCAGAAGCTCTAAAAGGCATTAAAATTGATGAGTTCAAAAACTGTTTTTAGCAGTGGAAAAAGTGTCTTAATAGGTGTATCACATAAGCCAGAGAGTACTTTGAAGGTGACTGAAGTTTGAAAACACAAGAATAAACCACAATTCTTTATAAATAAATCTTGGTGTTTTTTGGGTCCCCCTCGTACATCTACAATGGATTGCTGTTGGACCTGGTAATTTGATGAATTCAAGGTTCTGACAGAGCCCAGCTTAGGATGGACATTCTGGCTATGTGGTCACTTGATATCTCATGATTAGGCGTTCCATTTCTACGAGACCTCAATTGTATGCCAGGACCTATTTTCTAAAGGAGTAAACTTACCCATTATATTTGCCATAGCTTTGCTTCTGATACATAGGTGTTTTTATATTTATTGTTTGTGGAGGTCTTACCATAAGGTCCTCATGATGTATTATACCACCACAGATAACACTAATACTGTATGATTTGTTTACACTGCAGCCTAAAGCTGCAACAGGAATCTTTTTGCTATGAGCCCCACTGAAAACTGCTAATCTTTCAAGTCACTTTGTAGTTGAGTTAGAGGAATATTCTCAAATTTGGTATATGCTGTACCCAGAAATCTAAAAATTAAGGGCCATGTTTTCTTTTTCAAGTGGTGGTATGGACAAGATGAAATAATTTGTTCTCTGCTTTGGAAAGAATGCTATGGTATGCCACGGATCACAGGAGCCCTAAAAATGTCATCGCTGTGGTCACTTGAATCCATATAGAGTTTATAGCAAATCCTTTGTAGTACATGGGACTTACCAAGGTTTCCAATATACTTTCCACCTCTTGCCCATTTGTTCTGATTAACATGATGTTATGCATATAGTAGACCAGTGTGATATTTGTAGAAAGTCCAGATGGTACAGATCCTTTAGTAATATCATATGGCAGATGGCAGGAGCGTTAATATTGCTTCAGAAAAATACTGTATAGAAGACTGTTGTCCATCCCATATGATTGCCAACCTTTTCAGGTCCTCCTTCTGATAGAAGTGGAAAAAAATGCCACACCAATGGGCCCATACAATTTACCTGAGTCTGTCTTAATCTTCTTTAGAAATATCCTTCATTTGGTCTAGCAGCTACAATTTGGGTTACTAGTTGATTAAGTTCATTTAGTTTACTGTCATATTCCAGTATCTATCTAACTTGGTTAGGAACCAGATATATACATTAAATGATAGTATAATGGAACCACTTCCTGTCTCTGAATTCCTTAAGTCATTACTTACATGATACAATACTGTTTCTTAATTTAGTATCTTGTCCAAGTGGCAATTTCAGTAGTTCCCATTTAGCCCCCTATGCTATTAAAGTTCATTTTCAACAAGCCAAGGAACCAATGGGGAGGATGGTATCAAGAAAATACCTTAATTTTACCTTAATTTTAATTACACAGTTGGAAGCTGAGGCCCATGGACCCGGGAGGTCTGTGAACCACACTTGGGTCAAGATTCCATTTATTCCAGACCCTCAAATACTCTCACTCTCACTACAAAGCTTCTTTGAGCCCTGGGTATCATTGTCAACTTAGATTCTTTGTCTCATAACCCCCCAAATGTCAGAAACGTATATTTATTCTTTTTTCTTAATGTATAGTTACCTGAATAAATGACTGTAATATTCCTTTGAGGGAGGACTAGGGGAATCCTTATGCTATACATAGTTTTGATGTTGCTCTGTCCTTCCTCTCTAGGGACTTAGTTCATCCTTTAGTAGATTCTGGGTCTAAAATTGGCTTATTTCAGAAAAGGGATTGTAATTTTTAAAAGTTGGAACAGTCAATTTAGCCTCCTGATCATTAAAGTCTGTCCATTAGAACTTCCTCTATTGATGTAAATGTTCTATATCTACACTGTTCAATATGGGCCACCAGCCACATGTGGCAACTGAGCGTTTGAAATGTAGCCAGTGAAACTAATCTATAATTTTATTAAGTTTAACTAATTAAAATGTAAACGTAGCCACATGGTGGCTAGTGGCTACTGTATTGGACAGTGCAGGTACAGATTTGAGCAGTATTCTTGTTGGTGGGCTATCTTACCACTAGGGTACCATATTCATCTCCATAGTTCTCTCATATAATAAGTATGCCTACCTTGTTTCTGAATGTAAAATGCCGCTTCCTTGCCTTTATTATTTACTGATCCTATCTTCCTTGTTGATATCAAGAATCCTAGTTCTATCACATCACCTCTTACTATTAGTCCTAGCCAACACAGAGCTACTACCACTGAACTCCTCAATGATACCAATGGTTCTTTCAGTAAATGGAGTGCCTTCTGGGTCTTCCAACTCAGCAGTCAGCTGGTAACTTCACAGTCTGAAAGAGTATATTCACCCTAGCATGCCAATTCTCTAAACCTTTTGATCCCTTCTCCATGTATGACATCACTTTTTTAAAATGCTTCTATGAGCCAACCTTTAATGGAGCACTGTATCCCAGGATTCTTGCCAGGATATCAAATACTGTATCATGAGAGATTACTCCCATATCAACAAACTCTCTCGTAAAACTTCATATTCTGTCTCCCTTGATCCAGCATCTTCACGATCCAGTCCCAAATGCACTCTTCTAGTTCTTGCTGGTGCATGTTGGCTAGATGTTGCAGTCCTCTCTAATTGTTATCCTCTTCCTCTCTTAACAAACTCACCACTTTCTCAGCTGGGTCATGTTGTAACTAATCGTAGTTCTTGGTCTCTCAGATGAGAAATAACTGGAGGCAAGAGAGGGCAGTACATTTTGGGTTACAAAAGAGAGGCTCTGAATTATCTTTAAGCGATTAAGAGCACTAGTATCTGATGAGGAGGGCTAACTTTTTCAGGCTCAGAGGGTTCAGGGGGATTTAGGATTCTAAGATATTTGAATATTTGAGTGTATTGACCTGAATTATGTATTCCATGTCTCAGAGTTCTTCTTAAAAATAGTTCCATGAGCTTGGTGTAACAATCCCACCTAGGTTGAAAAGTCAATCTCCTCTGGAAATCTACTATGCTTATAATTCAGTCTTAAACCTGTTCTTCAGCATTTTTGACCTCTAGCCTCAAGAAGCAAATCTCTTTATATCCTTCCAAGTAGGCCTTCTGCCTTCTAAATTAGTGATTAATCACACTTAACCATTCATTCCCTTTCCCCAATAAATTAATGCCTTCAGCAATATCCATCAAATCCTATTGTCCTTATTATACTACTTCCTTCCAACCTCTAAATAACTGAAATATTGTACCTCTGCCCCTTTCCTGGGGCATTCCTTTCTAATAGTATTACATTCTAGTTCACAACTGGTAAAAGTTCTGATAATTACACTGCATCAGCATGACAAGGCACATCCCTACTTCACCTATAATTACTAAGGGAGTTTTATGACAGTTTTCAAGTGGGTGATTCCAGCAACAAAATTCCATTTTAGAATTTGCTTACAATTAGTGACATCAACTGTTTTAGGTTAGGTTTCCCAGAAAATTGATTTGGAATGGAGAATTGTGTGCAGAAATTTGTCCCAAATGGAGACATAGGGACAGGACAGTACTTGTGCATTCATGAATCATCTAGTCATTGGGTGCAAACTTCTCTCTGAGCAGTAGCATATACTTGGGTGGGAAACACTCTCCAACTGAATGCAGTTTCTGGGGAGGAAGTCAGCTGTAAGCCACCAATAGGCAACTGTATTAGTTTGTTATAGCAAACGAATAACAAAGTATTACAGTCTGGGTGGCTTAAACAACAGAAATTTATTTTCACACAATTCTGGAGACTAGAAGTTTGAGATAAAAATATTGGCAGGGTTGGGTTTCTTCTTGGCTTGTAGTTGGCCATCTTCTCTTTTTTGTTTCTTTACACAATCTTCCCTCTGTGTGTGTCTATGTCCTAATCTCTTCTTGTAAGGACATCAGTTATATTGGATTAGGGTCTACCCCAAAAACTTTATTTAACTTTAATTACCTGTTTAAAGACTGTCTCCAAATACAGTCACATTCTGACATGCTGGGGGTAAAACTTCAACATATAAAGTTGTATTCAACTGATAACAGCAACATTCCCAGAACCCGGTGAGAGGAGCACCTCAGTCCTAAAAGGGAATATGGGCTGTGTACCACAGTATCTGCTACATGCATGCTGTTAGGTAGAAGTCAAACTTAATTTTATTCCATATACTTATCCAGTTCTCCAGCACTTTCTTTGCCTATGAATTGCCTTGGTGCCATCATGGATACTAGACACCCATGGGAATAGTCTTGACTCTCTATTCTGATTCATGAACCCCTTTGTCTAGATGTACTCCAATGCTTTTCTGTTTTAATGACTATCATTTTATGCACATCTTGAAATCAGATGTTTATTTTCTAATATTTTCTCTTTTTTCCAGGATTGTTTTGGTGATTCTGAGTATTTACATCACCATAAGAATTTTAAAATCAATTTGTTGTTTTCTCAAAAAATAAATAAGTCTGTTGAGGCTTAGATTAAGTTTGTATGGAATCTATAATTTATTTTTGGGGAAGTTGATGTCTTAACAATACCTTCTGATCCATGAACTTGTTATATCTCTCCATTTATTTGATCTTTAACGTATTTCAGCAAATTATGCAGCTTTCAATAAAAAGGTCTTATTTTTAAGTATTTCACAGCTTGGAGGCTATTGTAGCTAGCATTTTTAAATGGTTTTTCCAACTCTTGGCTGCTAATACATAGAAATACAATTACATTTTATGTATTGATCTTGGATTCTGTGGCTTTGATAACTTTAGTCATTACTGCTATTAATTCTTGATAATTTTTATATAAAAATTGTGTCATATGCTTACAAAGATAATTTTATTCCTTCCTATCCAATTTAGAATGTTTTATCTCTTTTTACATTTTTGTTTGTTTTGGTTTATTAAATATGCTAAGACTCTTACTGCAATGATGAATAAAAACAGCAAGAGGAAGCCCAGGCACAGTGACCCACGCCTGTAATCCCAGCATTTAGGCAGGCCAAGGCAGGAGTATTGCTTGAGCCCAGGAGTTTGAAACCAGCCTGAGCAACACAGCAAGACCTCAACTCTGCAAAAATTATCTGGTCATGGTGGTATGAGCCTGTAGTCCTAGCTCCTTGAGAGGCTGAGGTGGGAGGATCACCTGAGCCCAGGAGGTTGAGTCTGCAGTGAGCTGGGATCATGCCATTGCATTCCAACCTGGGGAACAGAGTGAGACCCCATTTCAAAAAATAAAAAAAAAATGGTGAGAGGATATATGTTTACACTGTTCTTAATATTAAGGGGAAAGTATCCAATATTTTATCACTGAGTATACTGTAAAGTGTAGCTTTTTTATAGAGGCCTTTTATCAGATTGATGAAGTCCTCTTGAATCCCTAGTTTGCTGAGAGATTATAGCAGGAATGGGTGCTGAATTTTGTCAAAGGTTTTTTCCTGCATTTATTGAGTTGATCATATGTCTCATAGCCATTTTTTCCCCTTTAATGCAGTAAGTTAAATGAATTTTCAAATATTATACCTACCCTGCATTCCTGGGGAAAAAGTTCACTCGATCATGATATAATATTATTTTCAATTTATTGCTGTATATAATTTGTTAATCTTTTTAAAAGATTATTGCATGTATGTACTTTACAAATTGATTTCTTATTGATTGATTCAATTGATTACTTATTGTTTACTTGGTATTGGTATCAGTATTATGTTGACATCATGGGACAAGTTGGGGAATTTTCTTCTACCTCTATTTTCTTTCTTTCTTTCTTTTTTTCTTTTTTTTGAGTTGGAGTCTCACTCTGTCGCCCAGATTGGAGTGCAGTGGCCGCCCCCGGCCACCGCAGCCTCCACCTGCTTGGCTCAGGTGATCCTTCTGCCTCAGCCTTCCAAGCAGCTGGAACTACAGGTACGCGCTACCATGCCCAACTAATTTTTGATTTATTGTAGAGATGAGGGCTCACCAAGTTGCCCAGGCGGGTCTCAAACCTGCGGTCTCAGGCAATCCACTCACCTCAGCCTCCCAAAGCAAGGGATTACAGGCTGAGCCACCAAGCCCGGCTCGCCTCTATTTTCTAAAAGAATTTATGTCAGATTTATTAAATCAGTAATTTGAAAACATTTATGTTTCAATCTCTTTAAATTTTAAAAAATTATGAAGTCTCCCAAAGGACTTTTGGTTATATAGGTTATGTTTATCTATATATAATATTAAAACTTAAAGCAGAAATTTTTAAATGTCTACTGACTTATTTAAAATAGCTAACTATTAAAGTATATGTTAACATAACATGTTTGCATGAAAAATAAGTATGTTTTGCAAAAAAATTGGTGAGAAGAGCCATTATTTTACATTTTATCGATCTCTTTAATGTATAGCTTAATAGAAGACAGACTTTCACATCTGCTTCTGCATCTCATCTATGGAAATATTATCTAGCCTATGGAAAACTCTACTTACAAAAGAATAAAAGTACAAAAGGCAAAGAAGTTCCTAGTATTGTTATAGGAATAATTTCACTTTGCAGGCCTCTGAAAGTGTCTTTAGAACTACAGTTTGAGAAGTGCTGTGAAAGTATTGTAGAATTTATCAGTGAAATACCTGGGTCTGGAATTTTCTTTGTGAGAAGAAAGGTTTTTACAACAAATTCAACTTCTTTACTAGATATCATTTTAGAATATCTTTTTTTCTTGTTGTATCCATTTTTGTGAGTTGTGATACTTTAAAAAGTTTGTTTATTTACTTCAATTGTCCAATGTATTAACATAAAGTTGTTTATAGCATTCCCT
Source organism: Tarsius wallacei (assembly GCA_963574415.1). Classification (NCBI taxonomy): domain Eukaryota; kingdom Metazoa; phylum Chordata; class Mammalia; order Primates; family Tarsiidae; genus Tarsius; species Tarsius wallacei. The sequence continues at coordinate 1,599 of CAUYQG010205179.1, read as the reverse complement.
GTTTAATCTTCTAATGTTAGTGAAAACTGTAGGATAGCTCTTGTTTCGCTTTTTATATTGGTAACTTGGGTTTTTTCTCTTTTCTTAATCTATCTAGCTAGTGTTTTATCATTGTTATTATTTTTAAAAAACCGATTTTGACTTTGTTAGTTTTTCTATTGTATGTCTGTTTTTCTTCATTGAATTATCTCCTTTTTATTATTTACCTATTTCTATTTATTCTAGATTTAACTTGATTTTATTTTTCTAGTTTGAAAGGTAGAAGCTAGGATCATTAATTTTATATATTTCTTTTTTTACCTGATGAACCCTTTAAAATTAAAATTTGCTCTATCCCTCATTTTAGCTAAATTTCACAAATTTTTAATTTTAATTATTTTCAATTCAAAATATTTTTCAATTTCTTCTAACTAGGGACTACTTAGAAGTTTGTTGTTTAATTTTTAAAAATTTGGAGAATTTTCTAATTATCTTTGACTGTTTATTTCTACTTTAATTTCATTATGGGTCAGATATACACTGTATAATTTAAATCTCTTGACATTTATGGAGACCTATTTTATGACCCAAAATATGATCTATCTTGGTGAACATTCAACATGCATTTGATAAGAAAGTGTATTCTTCTATTCTTTGGTGTACTCATCTATAAATTTCTACTAGGTCATGTTGGTTGACAGTGTTATTCAAGTCTTCTATAACTTTATCTATTTTAAAAATCTAATTCTATCCATTACTGAGAGAAGAGTGTTAAAATATTCAATTATTGCTATGATCTGAATGCCCCCCCCAATTTATGTGTTGAAACGTAAGCACCCAATAGTATTAAGAGGTGAAACCTTTAGGAGGTGATTAAGTCAAGAGGATAGAGCCCTCATAGATGAAGTTAGGGCTCTTATAAAAGGGCTTGAGGGAGTGGGGTTTGTTTTCTTCCACTCTTCTGAAATGTGAGGACACAATGTTCAAGGCACCAGGTTCATCATCAGATACCAAAACACTGGAGCATTGATCTTGGACTTTCCAGCCTCCAGAAGTTTGAGAAAATAAATCTCTGATTTTTTATAAATCACCTGGTCTTAAGAATTTTATTATGGCAGCACAAATGGACTAAGACTATGGTTGTGGATCTGGCTATTTGTCTATTTCTGTTAGATTTTCCATGATAATATTGAAGTTATATTATTAGATGCATACATACTTAGACATTTTAAAATTTTCCTAAAGAGTTGGAAATTTCTCATGATGAAATTTCCCTTTTATGTTTGGTACTATTCTTTGTCCTGAAGTCTACTTCACTTGTTATTAATACAGTCACACTATCTTTCTAATGATTAGTGTTTTATGGTATATATTATAATCTTAATTTCAACTCAGCTATATGTTTATGCTTAAATTGTCTTTCTTGTGCACAACACAGAATGATTTATTTTTTGAAAACCTAATCTGATAATCTCTTGTTCAGGTTACTTATTGATTTATTTATTATGTCCATCTTTTACTTGAGGTCTTTGAACATATGAGGGGGGACCACCAAAACAATTATTTTTTGGAGGGTGGGCCCCTTGTAGTAAGGCTTCTTCTGTAAGGTAGGTGTTCTAG
>CAUYQG010205176.1:0-13006 GCA_963574415.1 Tarsius wallacei | reverse complement strand
GGCCCTTTGCTCTGAAGGAAGAGGTTATCTTTATTATAGTGGACAGTAAGCAAAGCTGACTTCTCATCTAGAGGGAGACACTATCTCTGTCTTCCAAGGCTGTTTACCTTGAACATTCTCTAAATGAGAGTCCAGGAAAATTATAGGAGTGCTACTACGCCCGGCTAATTTTTTCACCAAGTTGCCCAGGCTGGTCTTGAACCCCTGGGCTCAGGCAATCCTCTTGCCTCGGCCTCCCAAAGTGCTGGGATGACAGGTTAAGTCACGGAGCCCGGCCGATGTCTTTTTCATAATACCTGTCATATTTGTCTATCTGAATTTTCACTGTCATGACAGTGATTCAGGCTGTTATCCTACATACTTGGACTACTGAAATCCCAGCCAAATTTCATCTCCCTGCTTGTATTCTCTTCCCTTACCATCCAATCGATACAACACTCAATATTTTGAACACATTACTATCATCATGTCAAAACTCAATTCAAAAAACATTCCATGGGTGTTTGCTTCCTTTTTTAGGAAAAGAGGAAAGATGGAGGATAAGAATTTAATTTAGTCTTCTATAACCTCAGAAGCATCTTCAGATAATATTCTTCGTAAAAAGCATAAAATCTTTTGGCTGAACACACTGGCTCCCAGCACTTTGGGAACATTACGTTGCTTCCAGCATAGATTTGAAAATTCTTATTCAAGCATTCAAAGCCTTCCACAGCTGGCTACAAGTGACGATTCCAGCTGGAGTGCCTATGATTTTTCCAGAAAGCTTCTACAGCCAGGCTGTCACACGCAATGTTCCTCAGTCATGTTCTATTCCATCCTAAGCTTTTAGTGCCTCTGTCACTCTCAAAGACCTCCTTCCTCTTTCCCCTTAGTTTCTTTTCTAAGAATCCTGTCAAGTTGTCACCACCAGTAGAATAATAAGTATCATGTTGTGTGATTTAATTTGATCTAAAATGTTTACTTTTTATCTTCTATACAAGTACTATTATATACATTCCTAGTTATGTTTCTACTATATACTATTTATAGTAAAACTACATTATACATTACACTAAGAAACATAATATTACATATCACTACAATTACAGTTCAATAGTTTATGAAGAAGATATTTCAGACACTTCCTGTAAACATTTATTGTCCTTCTTAAAATATAGAACACATGAGTCACTGCTATTAATAGTATTGCTTCCTGAAGATTTGGTTTCATTTAATAATATGGCTTTAAAAAGAAATTATATCTGCAATGCTCATCCAGAGAATGTACTAATCAGTTGAATAAAGAAAGATTTTATGGGTTTTTTTTTTCTTTTTTTTTTTTGAGTTGGAGTCTCACTCTGTTGCCCAGGCTGGAGTGCAGTGGCACAATCACAGTTCCTGCAGCGTCAACCTCCTGGGCTCAGGTGATCTCCCGCCTCAGCCCCCTGAGTAGCTGGGATTCTAGGCCCACACCACCACGTCCTGACAATTTTTTGTAGAGACAAGGTCTTGCTATGTGGCCCAGGCGCTGGTCTTGAGTCCCTGGGCTCAACCAGTCCTTCCACCTGGGCCTCCCAAAGTGCTGGCAGCTACTGTGCCCAGCCAAAAGATTTTATGCTTTTTAAGAAGAACTTTACCTGAAGATGCTTCTGAGGTTGTAGCAGATTAAATGAAATTCTTATACTACGTCTTTTCTTTTTTACTTAATACGCTGCTTCGATGACAATCCAAATCATTAGATGCTGATTATAATTGACTCTAATTTCTGAAGAAAGGTTTGTGACTGACCAAAACCTAACTATGGCTAAAAGTGGAAGCGGCATGCTATTACAGATAGAGACCGACAAATACATGGAACTATTTACTTCCTTTCTCATTCATCCATACACACCAAGTGACCATTTTTTCACTGCAAGAAGAAACAACATACTATTGACATAAAATTTTCAGGTTAACTCTGTATTGCTGAAGTCACAAAAATTTAAAGGAATATTCAAGACAGCAGAAAGCATATGGTACCCAGTAGTTAACTGAGTATCACAAGATCTCGAAGGGTGGGCAACCTTCAAGGAGCTCAAACCAGTCAAGGTTTTGGGACACACATAACCCTATATTATGTCTGTGGCCAAGATCTAAGCAGGACTCCTACTCACCTCCAGGGATAAGAATCTCAGAGAGCCTGAACCCGCCCCTTTCCCCAAGGCCTCCCTGGTCCCATGCACAACCCGTGCCTGGGAATTTGAAGTGATGGGTAGGACCACATGGGGAGGGCCACGGGAGTGGCTTGTTTTGGGATCTCATTTCACTGGGCTAACTACAGAAAATGTCACTGTGTTAAGACAGAGTTTTAATTACTGTGGAGGACCAACTGGCCTTTAAAGCTGGGATGCCCCAGTTGGCTGCATGGTTGAGAAAGAGCCTATCCCAAGCCTTTATGTTTTTTTTGTTTTTATTTTAGGTCCAGAGATTTTATTTCATCAGTTCACACGATAGTTATCAGCCTCCGAGGTGACAGTTTCTACTAACAAATCTCCAGGGAGACTGGTTTGACTCATAGACTAAATACCTTAAGGCAAGTTCTGTGCTCTTTCTTTCCCTAGAACAAAATATACTCGAGAAACCAAATGAACAGCAAAAGATTATTTGGTGAGCACTGTGAAAAATAAAGAGAGCTGGATGATTTAAAAATATTGTGACATTTACTATGCGGCATTTTAATTGCATGATTCACTTTTTAAAAATTCATTAAGAGTATGAGATACCCTACTGTCTGTATCACCACCATCTTTTTCATCCTAGATGCTCAATAAATATTTGTGGCATAATTTAATTAGCTATCATAACCTTACATGGTATTATTAAAATACCTAGAAATTAAATCTGATACTCACTTAGGCAGGAGGGGGGCATGTCTCTTTTTATAGTTTTGAAGGTAAAATAACCAAGACTTACAACCAATACAAAGGCCATTTACAGGGGTGGTACATTCAGTGTCATCGAGAAGGGACAATCAGAACACATCAGTATATCAGCTCTATGCCATTTTTGTTATTGTATTTTGACCCTTCAAAGACAATCAAGTTCATGAAATTGCCACCGTCTGCTTACATTGGCAGCTGTACAAACAACTTGGTAAGGTTTCACAACCTTGGTATATCAGTGTCTCACAGTTGTGTTCGTGTCGATGTGTTGTAATGTCTTGCTGAGTGGTGTTCATCATTGTTGCATGTTTTTGTGTGCCATCATGAGAATGTCAGAGCTTAAATTAGAGCAACAAACGAACATTAAATTTTTTTGTTTAACTTGGCAAGAGTCAAAATAAAATCAGGAACATGTCAGTCCAAGTTTATGGGGATGATGCCATGAAGAAAACGGCAGTGTACAAATGGATTAAACATTTTTTCTGAGGGAAAAGAAAGCGTCACTGATGAAGAGAGGTGAGGATGGCCAGTAACAAGCAGAACTTACTAACATTGCAAAAATATGCCAAATTGTGCATCAAAATCATCAGCTGACTGTGAGTTGCATGGCAGACATCTACAGAGAAATAGGAAAATCGTAACAGAAAATCTTGGCATGGTCCCGAAGGAGCTCTTGCAACACAGCAATGCACCAGCTCACATAGCACAGTCTGTGAGGGCGTTTTTAGTCAGTAAACAAATAACTGTATTGGCACACCCTCCCTACTCACCTGATCTGGCCCCCCAGGTGGACTTTTTTCTTAACCCAAAGATAAAAAAATAATGAAAGAAAGACATTTTGGTGACATTCAGGACATCAAGGGTAAGACAATGACAGCTCTGATGGTCATTCCAGAAAAAGAGTTCCAAAAATTGCTTTGACAGGTGGACTAGGCACTGGCATTGATGCATAGCTTCCCAAGGGGAGTACTTCAGGGGTGACTGTAGTGCTATTCAGCAATACATGAAAAAAAGTGCTATGGGGCACTTTTTTCTCGAATGAGTTTGTGAACTTAATTGTCACGCCTTGTGTATTAGCCACAGGCCTGCTTTCCATTTATCAAGATTCTACTTGAGTTTATACCTTCATATACCCAGATAATACAAATACTAAATTCTTACTACCTTGGAAAAAAGCCAAGAAAGTGAAGTGAAAAAGATTAGGATGACTCAAGCTCTTCATGACATGACAGGTGACATGACAGGCGACCCTAGAATGTTTTTGCCACAGCAGAATTTTATCTGACATCCCGATAGGTTGAAAATACATGCATACCTGAGAGTGTCTGTGGTCGAAAGCTGTCTCTTCAGGTCACCAGGACATAGTTGTGTTGTATTTTCCAACCTTCATGTTAACATATGCTGTTTAGAATATACCAATAAAAGAAAACTCTACTGGACTGCACATACTGTAGAAATTGTTTGAAAACTGTTTTAGAAGTAGGTCAAGGGATGCATAGGAGACGTCAAGTTTTCTGAAACGAAAGCCAGAAACAGAGACACTTCGATTCCTTCCAGATGAGCAGGAGATGCTTCTTCTGAGGTTCACTCCAGTGGGGCCAACGTGGATCCCAACCAAGGAGTGAGCTGCTCAGCCCTGAGCTTTTATTCCTGACATGAGGTCACATGGCCTTGCCCACACCACAACTGTTACCGGCATTTCGGTGACACAGTCAAAACCAGGGAGACAAACTCTGGGTCAGTCTGTAATTAAAAGATGTAGAGCATTTATCGTAAATCTACTCGGCGTCTCCAGTTTCTTACGTTCAAATACAAGATGAAGGTATCTGGGATATTCTTTCCACTTCAAATCATTGTTTGCTATGCTTAAAGGGGACAGTTTGACATGCAGAAAATAAAAGCATACTGGATAAGACTGCAAGTCAGATCAAAACAACCCCAAAATAAAATCACAAAGCACAGTAGCCAAAAAATGCGTAAACAACAAGCTAAATGGTTATGTAAAAAACAACAACAAAAAACACCCAAAACAGTTAATGCTCCTCTAGGAACTTCCTTCTTTGAACAAACTCCCACACTGCATGAGGAAAGAGAAATACAAACTACTGCAGGTATAGAACAACCAAAAATAACCATCTAAACCCTTAAATTATCCTCTTCTCTCTTCCACCTCATTTTACAATGCCACCTCCACCACCACAGAAACACATATTCCAATACACCTCTCATGGAGCTTGAAAAAGGAAGCCAAACCTGACAAAAGATGGACTTCCAAATTTAGCACTCAGCCTTGCATTTTCACCCTAAGCAACAAAGGAGACAGTCTCACTTATATCACAAGAAAACTCCAGGGTAATGAATTACCCTGAATTCAAACTCATGTATAAAAAGTCACACTCATTTTAGTTCTTCTCCTTCTCATACCATCAAAAGTAGTCTTGAGAACAGGATTTTCCATTTGTTTATTCAGTCACCTGAGTTGTAGTAAGAAACCCCAGCTGTAGCCAAGGGCTCTGGGACCAGTTTCTCATCTCCTCCAACTCCTGAGGGAGTGAGATCAGCTTCACTGGACAGGCTACATTCCATCCTAAGCCATTACTTAAATGCTCACTGATCTTGTAAACTGCTAGGTCACCCTTTGGGGCTGGTTCAGGACGAAAAACTCCCTTGGCAATAGAGAAATCCAATATGAACACGAAGCCGGACAAATTGTAACCTTTTCCCCGGGACATATTTAAAGAAAGGGGTAGATAGTAAGAAAGATTTCCTCAGACAGACCAAGCTTCTTAAAGTTCTCCAGTCTTTATACAACATCAAAGCTATGGCAAGGGTTAGAGAGTGATTCCATGATGTAGCCACTGATGCATCAAGCCTGGACCCATGCCTATCGGGACTGCAGCCAGACTCAGAGGCTGGAACATTTGAAAAGCACTGGTCAGAAGTATAGACAGTCTTCCCTTTATTTAAGCAAATCAGTGACCACATTTCTCCAGCTTCCCTTATCAAATCTTCAGCATTTCAAATAGCTACTATTGACACTGTCCAGGAGAAAGTCCTGTTTTCTCCTGAAATCTGGGTAGGAAAAAAATATGCTAAAGGAGATAGAAATATGCATCTCTGAATTGTGACATATTTAGCAAAAATAAGATATGCAAGAATTAGAAAAGTGTAAGGCAAGTGTCAGGCAAGAAAATGCAATGGTCAAATGAAATAGAAAAAGACACTCAACCTCACTCGTAATAAGGAAAGTGCAAATTAAAATCACAAAGATATACTATTTTTTAATCTAAGATATTTGCCAAGAGGCAAAGACAGGATAACAGCCTGTGTGGGTAAGGTTGTGAGAAAGTGGATCTTCTAACGCATCGTTGGCTTCAGCACTGTGACAGCTGATTTTGGAAGAGCCTTTGACCCTGCCAGCCCACTCTTGAGAATCAATCCCACGCAAAAAAAAGGTGCAGACCTAAGGAGGTATGTATAAAATCATCGTTAGTAGTGGCAGAAAAATACAAGATCCGAAGGCCCATCAGTGGGCAATAATGTTCAAGTTCAATACACCCACACTGTATACAGTACTATTTTTCAGTTATTAAAATAAATCAATATAATTTAAAAGCTGTTGGAGCCCCCCAAACAGTTTAAGCCTTAAAGGAGAGGTGACTGTGATCTGAGTCACACATGGTTAAAATTTCTGTTTCTCAGATAACAGATAAACTCATTTTCTTATTGTTCATGTTCTGTACAATGACCAGAGAGAATTAAATGATGTGAGAGATAAAAATCTCCTGCCTTTTTAATGACCCTGGTTACAGATGAACTTCTTTGTTGTCCTTCTTTGCTTAGACCAGATTTTTAAAAAATTATTACAACTCTTTAGTTTTTTTAAATCATTTTTTTAATTTTAAAGATGTGTGGTACAATTCAGGATTAGGTACATAAGTGCCATCGTACAGGTGAAGTTTGGGCCTCCCTTTGGTACCCACTTCTCCTGATTTGGGACTGGGTAACCTTATTGATGTTATGTGGGCCCCCTCCTCCCCTGGAAGTGACCCACTACTGCCAATCCCTTTCTTATAGTATTATGATAAATGTTCAGGGACTGCTTATGAGTGGAAACATATGGTACTCCGTTATTTGTTTCTGTGATAGATCACTGAGTATGATAGATTCTAAATCCATCAGTGCTCCCAAGTCCATAATTTTGTCCTCCTTTACGGCTGCATTATATTCTATCGTGCATAGGCACCACATTTTTAAAATCCAGTTCACTTTTGATGGGCAGCACAGCTGGTTCCGTGTTTTTGCTATTGTGAAGAGTGCTGCAATAAACACGCGTGTGTGGGTATCTTTTTTCTATTTCATCCTTCGCAACAAATGTTAACTATGCCCTTCCAAAAAAGAAACACCGCCTATAGCCAATCAAATAGTTGTAACTATAAGCCAACCGGGATGAAAAACGTTATCCTGCTAAAAGCTCTTCTGCTCTGTCTGTACAAATGAAACCTTAACCTCCCTACTTGGAACGTTCCTTTGGAGTTGGTGTGTCTGGGTGAGCTCATCCTCACACTCTGCGCTTAAATAAGCTCTCTTTAAATTAAATTGTTACCCATTGGACTATTTTAAGTTGACAAAATAATGGATTGGATTGACATATACTGAGCAGGAGGAATTTTCATTGTATATTGCTAAATTCAAAAATCAGGTTGCTAAGTCCTATCTGCACAAGAACTATTTGGAAGAGCAGTAAAATACCTTTCACATGTGAACGTGAATGTCATGAGTTTCTGAGCACTGAGAAAGGTGAGAAAGGACACACACGGAATTGTTAATGCTGGCTCTTGCGAGAGGGTGAGATTGGAGGGAGAAGATTAACCCTGCTTTACATTCCTCTCTCCTACTTGACAGAACAACAAGCACACAGTAATTGACTGAATTTTTTAAAAGTTTGTATTTGCTCATTCTGGAGATAAATAACTATGGGGGAACATTTAAAAATTAGGACATGTTGAATTATTCAGAATAGGTACATTATTTCTGTTTTCTGAAAACATTTCTGATATTTTAAATAAAATATTTTTCAAAGAAAATACTTATTTAAGTCTATTTGTGGCTGGTACACTCACAGACCATTCTGAACACTTTTTTTTAATGAATGGTTGAATCTGGAACTATTTCTTCTTAAGTAAAAGATCAAACGATCTTAAGAATTCATTAATGGAAAGTATGGCCAACTAAACGTAGAAGCAGAAAGAGACCTAAGCTATTTCAAAATCCTTCCCAGACAGCAAACGAAGCTCAAAAATGAATCTGCAAATAAGATGACTGAACGTAGTCTTATTAATAATCGGTGGCTCTAGAAATTCATGTTCCCATTAAGAAGGTGCCACTTCGGAAGTTTCGCATGGTCTGGCGACCGCTAACCATGGCAATGACTGCAGGCTGCCCCGGGCTCCCGGTAAACCCAGTCTAGGCAGCATGGAAACACAAGAGCCAAGCTTCAAAAAGCGACCAAATACAGACACCAAAGCATTTTTATGCATTTCAGCCATTTTTAAGTTTTCACCATCTTATATCCAACGTTTTGGTATATAAGTGCTGAGTTCTAGCACATCTCACTTACGTATTTCAGGCAAGCTAAACTTAATATCTTTCCTTTTTAGTTTCACTTAGCCTGATGTCTCTCTTTACACAGAATTCAATGTGTGACTTTTTCTTGGTCCTACGTGCCATATGAATACCAGTCGTTATTTAGTAAATCATACACATCGAAAAAAACATTTTTTTTAGGCTACATTATTGGTAAAAATTAAAATCAACAAAACCCAGTCTTAGATCCTTCCATCTATCGTCCAATAAACCGAGTAGCTAGAATTGCTTAACTAAAATAAAACCCCTTAACTTTCTCCTTAGAATCAAGGAAGCACTCTTTCTCACCAGAATCAGATTTCGTTTCACAGCAGGGTCCAGACTCTGTAGGCTTTTTGTCCAAGTGCAGAACGAGGTCGGTAATGCAGGTATGCTAACATGTTCCTGGTCCTCGGGATGAAGGACAATCAGCTAGCCTCATCCCTTTTGTATGACTACATTCGGGATATCTGGCCTCTGCCAATCAGATGCCACTAGTACCCTTTCCCCCAGCTATGACAATCCAAACTGTCTCCAGACATTGCCCAATGTCCCCTGTGGGACAAAAACCAAGCCACTGAGGAAGTTCTACTCTGACACAGAAACAGGCTGTGTGTCCATCACCACGTGTCAGGCACTGAGCCGGGGGTTTGGAGCATATTTTTCACACGGGTAGGTATCTCGATCCCTAGTTGACAGATGACAACCCTGAAGTTCACAGAGAGAAAGTGGTGGGCCTGGGTTTATCTGCTTCTCCTAAATTCGAGTGACCAATCACTCCCTGGCCCTCGCAGCTTTAGAAGCTGGTCACGTGTCTGTGGGCATGAGGCCGTAATCAGATTTCCCCTACCCTTTGCATGCAAGTATGTGTGTGCAGGAATAGAATCGGGTCAGTCACTCCAACTCAAGTGAGTAAGAAGAAAAATGCAGTGGGGGACTTTGTAATTTTCTCATTTCCAATAAACAGCTGAAAATCATCCATCAACCTAGCCGCCACCACAGGCTTCAAACGCTGTACAGCATGCCTGTGGAGATAGACACGGAAGACACAAATGGCCCGAAAGGGTTTAGAGCAAGCATGGTGAAAGTCTCCCAACAGCTGATGGCCCCTTGGGTTTCCCTGCTGTAGTCAGGATGCACTGGACATGAACTGCGGACCTCTGTCCCTGAAGGCAGACGGAGCTTCATCTCTCAGACGGCAAAGCAAAGTTCAAGCTCACACTCAGATCCGGCAGGGAGCCCTGGTCTTGGCTTGAAGCCCGGGGTGCAATCCTGGTTCCTGGTAGGCTTTGACTGTGTTGACCCTCCCAGATCCTGGCTGCCGCTTATTTAACTGGTGCCAAGGGCTCGTTCTGAGGTTCCGGGGCTCACTGCTTCCTTGGCCAGCCCCACATTGACCAAGCGCTGCAGCGTTTGCCCAGCCTCACCTGAGTGAGCTCTGGTAGCAAGTTGTTGTTAATCACACTCCGTTGTGACAGCGCCTGCCTTCTTCTTCCATTTCCTTTCCTCTGGAGGCAACGGTGACTCTGCTCTTTTGGGTCATGAACACTTTTAGACTCTCAGAATTGGATGGGGCAACCTCTCACCTCTGAGACTTAGAGGGCTTCAATTCTCTTTGGACTCTAATCACCACTTCACTGTATACTCTGTTTGCACAATTCCTGCCACCACTGATCATCTGAATCCTTAGCACTAAAATGTAAAGGGAAGCAACAGCCAAGTGGTGATAAGCTTTTGGGGTACAATTTAGTCGCGCGTAATCATTGAAAAGGCACTCTTGTTTCTCAGGTGTGGCCTAATCTGAAGAAAATATTAAATGATATGTCATTTCATAAATAACAAGTTTGCATACTTGATTAGTACTTCATAATATATCTGACCTGGGGTGGAAAAAAGACTTTGCTGAAACATATTTCCTTCTGATAGACTATTCTGCCTCTCTACGCTTTTTGAGAGACTTTTCTTTTGGGCCTGTCTCCTGACTTGGGGGCAACTATTTCCCTAAAATTCTCTCTGGTAGAAAAATAACTCAAAATAGAAGTAAAAAGGAGTTTCAGAAAAGTAAGAAAAGCTACTTTTCTTGGCACTTCTGGGTTTATGAACTCGTTTCATACCCTTGATATCGAGTTGGATTGTGTGGTGGATATGTGTAGTTTAGAGATATTAAATTAGAGCATATGAAGAAAACAGACCTATCAAGATGAAAAACTAAGATGATTCAAGGGGTTGGAAGGTCAAAGTGATAAAACAGATTTTCCTCTGGAAAGGGGCCAATTCTGGAGAGGGTTCACAGAGCAGCTGTTCACAGGGAAAGGGCAGCTGACTCTTTTCTCAGCAAGCAAGAGAGACAGACGAAAATTTCAGCAAACATGACTATGAGTGTGCTTTAGGGAACACTTTCAGGTTATAGATTAGATGTAGCTCTACACATATAGAAAAATTTGGGAAAATATTTTCTGGTAGTCTTGGGGGAGATTCACCACATGTTGTTCTGATTAAAGGCACAGAACTGGCCAGACGTCTCTGAGTAGTTTTATTTATTTTTATTTTTGGAGTCAAAGTCTCACTCTGCTGCCCAGGCTGGAGTGCAGTGGCACATTCATGGCCACCGCAGCCTCGACCTGCTAGGCTCAGGCAATCCTTCCTCCGTCTCAGCCTTCCAAGTAGCTGGAACTACAGGCACGCGTTACCATGCCCGGCATATTTTCTGAGTAGTTTAAAGCTCTTTTCTTTTCTCTTTGTCCTGCCTAATGATTTAGGAATATGGCTACACCTTTGATACCAAGAGAGAGGAATTCCAATACTTGGTCTGTGGCTAATTGGCTGAGTGGTTCTGGGCAAGATTCCTAATCACTCTCACCTCCAAGTCTGTGTGTAAATAAGGGTGACAGCGTATCATCCTTATAAATCTGTTGAGATACCATGGTGATGGGTGAGCTGGAGAGTCTAAGAATAGTCTGATATCAAATCAGAAATGTGAGGAAAAAAGGAAAGTTCTATTTTTCCCAGAAAATTTGCTGTACAATTTTAATGGAATCTGATAACACCAAAATATATATTGCTGATAAAATAAGTATCTATTTTAAGGTATTAAATGTCATGTGCTTTATATAAACTAACAGAAAACAATTTAATAACCATTTAAATATACTACATTTCTTAAGAATAGTTCGGCGATTGGGAGTTTTGCCTTGAGACAGGAGCCCAGATGATAATTATTTATACTTTTTATTTGTAGGGCACATACCAAAACTTGTTTATGCATTCAAACTATAATTAATCTTACCTTAATAAAGTAGTAATTAAAACTCTGGAACTTCCCCAGATGTTACTGTGACTACTATAAGTTTATGTTTGATCTTATTTTCTCTCTGTGGCAATCACAAGAATTAAGGACATAGAATTAGGATCTAAAATAAAATATAGACATTCCTGAAAACAACCACAACTTTGGAAGCTATGGAAAGCCTACTTTTTCTCATTACCCTGATTGACACATGTACGAGTCAAACTTAAGGGCATTACTCCAGAACTACTGAAGTAGAATCATGGAGGTCAACCCTGCACATTCGTGTTTTGCTAAGTCCCACAGGTGACACTGATGGGCAGCCAATGTCAAAAACCTCCAATTTCAAATAATACAGTATAATGTAAGGGCCACCACTGTGAGCCCACCACTCTTCTGGGATCTGGAGACACTATTATTATCAAAGCAACAGGGTTTCTGCTCTCATGAAATTTAAGAGACACATGACAAGCACTGTGACAACTGACCCAGTTTGACAGTGCTAACAGGGCATTGTGACAGAGTGGCTGGACACAGGGCTTCTGCCTCTATGCAAGAACAACAACAATTTGAGAAGTTAGGGAAAGCCTCTCTAAGATGGGTCAGTGTGCTGGCCTTGAGAGGGAATACCATAGATACTCCAAAAGAAAAGAGATTTCTAGGGAGAAGTGACAGCTAGTTCAAATGCCCTAAGGTTAGTACATCAAAGGCTCCAAAAGATGGAAGTGTTGACCACAGCCAGACAACAATGCAATGTGTTTGGTATCATCAGAGAGTTTCACATAAGTGCCTTTTTCATATATCTAAAATTTACTTAAACCACTTAAAAATGACTTATTGTATTCAAAATATTTCTCTCATTGATGGGTGACACAAAATACATAGAATGTGTTTCTTGTCGTCACAGAATTTAGAGATCATCAAAGTACTCAGTGTGAAAATAAATATGACTTAAAAGCTGTTGGAACCCAAAGTACTTTAAGCCTTGAGAGAGATGTGACTATGTTCTGAGTCACATATGTTTACAACTTTTGTTTTTCAGATTATAGATCAACTTATTTCTTATTTTCCTTGTTCTGTACAATACCTAGACAGAATTAAATGATCACCAGAACAAAAATCTCCTGTCTTCTTAATTAATGACCTTTTTATTCTTTATTTTTATTTATTTATTTTTATTTATTTATTTTTTTTG
>CAUYQG010205167.1:0-39725 GCA_963574415.1 Tarsius wallacei | reverse complement strand
AAAGGAAAAAAAGCTTTAATTTTCAGTGCCTTTAATGGCACATTTTTCTACATTTTGAACAAGGAAACTCACATTTTTATTTTGTACTGGGACCCACAGATATTTTAGCTGATCCTGCTGTTGTTGCTGTTGTTATTATCATTATTTCATTCTGATAATGAATCTATGCATGCCACTGATTCCAAAAAGGAGGACACTGATGGCCTGGTCAATGCAATTCTCTTTTTCCTCTCCTCTCCTCTTCTTTCCTCTCTCCTTTCCTCTCCTCTCCTCTCCTCTCCCATCCCATCCCCTCCCCTCCTCTCCTCTCCTCGTCTCTCTCTCTCTTTCACTTATTCACTCCCTCATGTATCATTTTAATTAAATTTCTATCTTAGCAGAAGCCCCCAGAGTGATTCATATAGATGTATATAGACCTAGACATCTGTCTCACCAACTTGACTGTGACCTCCTAGTTGCTAAGAATGTGAGTCCTCGAGTTCTCAGCCTAGCTGTCAGCCCACACCAGTGGTCAGTTAATGCTTTCTGAATGGAATCACTGGCCTTTCTGGGAACAACTTGTCCAGATGTCAATTTCTCTTCAAGGGCTCACCCGGATGCCATGTTTTGATTGAATTCAGTGTCATGTTTTAGAAGTGTCATGACATCACTTTTCTTACTGTTTCTGTCCTCATTTTGATGTGGGTTTTTTGACCTCAAGCAGTCAGGAAGAGATGCAGTCTTCACCAGCTGCTCTAGGGTAGACTTCTTTTCCTGGGGGCATCGAATGGATTTGCTTCCCCTTTCAACCCGGCTACTCCTCTCTGGGTCCTGTCTTTCTCACAGCCATGCCTTCGGTTTGGTGAATGACCTTGTAGGCAAGAGAGGGCTCTTTCTGCCCTCTTAGCATAAAGGGAGAGGCAGGCTGCTAAGAATAGACTGTATGGTTTTGGAGCTAGATCTCTAAATTGCTTTCTGCTGGAGGGGTCCTTGGAGTCAAGAGTGGCTAACATGTGCACAGAGGAGGTGATGCTGCCAGATGAGACTGCTCATTGCCCTGAAAGTAAACTCTGGACTCCTCACTATGGCCTTGTACACACTGTGACTTATTCCCTGACCTCTATTTCTCTACTTCCCTGTACCAAGCCTATGGGCTGGTGGTTATGGGATTTAAAACTCCCCAAGTATGTCCTATTGATGGATACCTGCCTTGCTTGTGCAGTCCCCTTTGCTCTGGGTGAATTTATGTTCCTTAATCACCACTCCTCCTACACAGTCTATTCACTTTCTTGATGAGTTTATTCCTTATTGCTCATTTTAAGTATAAGATATGGCTATTCATTTGGGAATACAAAAGAATCTCTTTCTCAAACCTGTACTTTAAAAAATCATGTTGAGGTAAATATAAACTGTAAAGGCATGAAAATCAAATAGAACTAAAAAAATAGGTGGATGCTCATTTGATAGGGAAGGTCTTTCTAAATATGATATCAGAGGCAGAAATCATAAACAAAAATGTAATAGATATAAATATAGAAGAAAATTAAATTTGCATATAAAAGCATTACATACACAATCTAAAGACAGACGGCGACCTATGATTTTTCTATATTCATGAAATGATGACTAGCCTCAGATTAAAAAGTTTTCTGACAACTCATTAAGAAAGATACACCCTGCAGAAACAACATGAAAGATTAATTCATGAAAGAAGATATGCAATAAATGTTACAAAAGATCATAATATAAACACTTTTTTCTCAGAAGAGATTAAAGTAATGCAATTAAAACTTGCTATTTTCCTAGTATCAGTTTGGCAAAAATTTTTAAATGATATGATCTATAGTGGATTAGATGATTATTTAGCAAATATTTATTTCCTTGCCAGCCCACTGATTTGGGAATTGTCATGGGATTAGCTTTGGCCTTGTAGTGATCAAATTACATTCCTCCATCTTTTGACTTGGGGTTTAGCCACATGACTTGCTTTAATCAATATTATTTGAGCAACGACATAACGTGCTCATGTGATAAATATTTCCTTCTTGCATACATTTCCTTTACCATGAGAAGAACATACTTTAGATAGATGTGTCTTCAGAGAAGATGAGAGAAAAATGCAGCAGAATCATATTGTGGAGCTAATCCCAGGCTGATCCACTAAACTCTAGCCAACAAACAGGCAAATGTATAAGAAATTAATTTTATTATTGTAAGGCATGACTCTGAGCTCAAGGTGTTCTGCTACACAGGGTGATTTTAGCAAAAGATAACTGAAGTAATGTTTGATTCTGCTGAAAATGTCAGTAATTTATTTTGACTTTTTAAGGGATAATTTAGAAATGTAAAGAAAAGGAGGAATGAAGGAAAGGAGGAGTGATGGAGAGAGGAAGAGGAAAAAAAGAGATTATCAGGACAAATTTATTTTTTGCCAAATTTTTGCTGTGGTTAAGGTAATTGGACTTAGAACACATAATAAAAGCAAACATCAAAATCCAATAGTCGAGCAAAAGAACAAAGTAGAAACCAGGGTCATATAGCTACATATGATTATCACGTTGACATGATTATGGTGAAGAGGATGGTAACGTGCACCCTTAAGGAATTTTTCAACATGAAAAAGTTCCTCGTGTGGTTATCAAAATTGAACTCATTCTCATTTTACAGCTGAGGAAACAGACTCAGAAGTTTTCCCAAGGTCACAGACAATCCCTAGATTTGCATGAGGGTTTCTGATGCCTGAGGTGTCCTTCCACATGATGCCCACTTCTAGTTGTCCCTGGCTGGCTCTAGGTTTCTCTGCATGACCCATTGACTGATCCACACCATTTTCTGAGAGAATTTAACATGTGCTTCTCTTCTAAGTAGGGGACCTGGGGCATGCTAATAATCATATCTTTACTAATTATGAGCAATGATGGTTTGGAAGACCTAGCTGTACACTCTTCTCAGATCTTGTCAATTCCCATTATGGGATACTGCCCAGAATATTCCTCATGAAAGGATAATAATTACTCATTATTCAAAGGATTCAATTAGGGGCCTTTCATCAAAGGGTCTTAAGTACATGCTGCGCTTCTTCAAAGGTAGCAATGATGTTGACAGACAGAGTCACAGATAAAGGGCAGCATTTGGAGATTAAATGTTTGATATGCTGTATCAGGGAGGATGCTGCCCACACAGCGAAAATCCACTGAACTCAGACTATCTTTTGAAAGCTGCAAATGGAAAAGATCAGTTTAGATTTGATCTCTCCACTCTAACAGTTTGTTTAGGGGTATAAGAAGAAAGATTTCAGTCAGAACTGAATTGATAGCATCTACAGGGACACAGGATATCACCTAAGAGGGGCAGATGTGGAGAGGAGAAAGGATGGCAGGTGTGGGGTTAGGGGACTGGATTTAAGTGTTGTCTTTTATAAGCTTTGGGAGCTTGGGCAAGTCTTGTTATGTCTTGCATCTTTTCGGTTTGTTTTTCTCTTTTTTTTCCCTTATTCTAGCCTTCTGATCCTTTGAGTCATAGGTCCTCTCTCTCTCTCTCTCTCTCTCTCTCTCTCTCTCCCTGTGTGTGTGTGTGTGTGTGTTTCTATCTATTTGAAATTTGAGCATCCTAGCCCAGAATGATGCAGAATGATGATCTCTTTTTTGGTCTGTTTGGCAGACTGAAAGCAGCAAAAAAGATGACATACTTAAGTTAGGAAATTTGAGGAGAGATGGAGAAAGAGACTTGTTAGAATGATGTGGCCAAGTTGAAGGAGGTCAAAGAGGGATGGCTCTGTACCAGGTGTTATCAGACACAGGTGAGAAGGGAAAAGAGGAGGAAGTGGTTCCAGTACCTGAAGGGAGAGTTGCTGAAAAGGACCTTCTCGGCCAACTTGGACAATGGAGTCCCAAAAGAGCCAGAAAAATAAAGCCTCCAACTTTGCTCTCCTGGTGGTTTTAACATCTTGCTATTGTGTCACTCTTCTGCCCCAGCCTCATACAAATGCACAAACACAACCCAAAACCCAAGGGCAGAGTTGCCCATTGGGATAGACACTCATGAGCTGCCTCTCCTGGTACAGAGCAAGAAAAATCATCAGAGCTGTATCTGGTGCTCAGCCCTGTCTCATTTTCATTCTGGGCTTTGCTCTGCAATAAATGGAGAGAAAAAATGGAGGCTTGCTGCTTATGCATGGTGAAGGAAGGAGATTGTCTGGGATTTAAAAACATGCTATATAAAGAACAGGAGAGGAAATACAAGTTCTTAACCTTGAGAGAAAAAGGAAAGCAACGTGGAGGATTTCATTTTGAAATTGAGTATGACAGTGACCAGGTACTGGGCTCCACTACTTTTCAGGGATGCCATGTAGCCTGGAATACTCAAGACTCAGACACTGCCCTGGCCTTTTGGAACAGTTACCATTAAAGAGGAATTACATGGATTCCAAACAGGCTAAGAGAATGGCTTTGGAGAAATGAATGGAAACTCTAAGGTCAACAGATATAGCTTTACATTTTTCTGGCAGGACATAGACACAAGAGGTAGCTACCTCACATTAAGTTTGAAATAGAGGGGGCAAGTTGCTCTCTGAGAGTTAAAGCTAAACATGGTTTTTAGTCTATGGCTTGCAAAAGAAACTCAGATTGAAAATGAAAGTCAGAAAAAGCAATGGACAAAACACCATTGGTATACCAAGATTTGTGATGTGTTTGGTAGGAAATTCAGTCTCGTACATATGTGGTGTCATTGTGATCTTTGCAACAACACTGTACATCCAGCTTCATTAGTCCTGTTTTACATGTATAGTCCATGAATCACTCTCACAACTGGCTAAGGGGCAAGGAAATAAGTTAAATGCAGGTTTCTGGATTCAAAGCACTGCTCAGAGAGATAAAGCTGGAAAGTGGCAGCAATTTAATAAAAAACGACCTAGTGAGAATGATTTTATTGTAAAAATGATAGCCCATGCTATTTATTTGCTTCATCTTCTGTGTACTAAAAAGCCTGAGCTTGGCGGAGTTCTATAGCACCTTCCAGAAGGCAGAGATTGAGAATCTATGGTGTAATTGATTGAGTAATGGCTGCCAAAAGACATCTACACCCAGAGCCATGGAATGCGTTTGGAATAAGGGTCTCTACAGACGTACTTAAGGTAATTACATGGAGAGGAAGTCATCCTGAATTAGGGTAGGTCCTAAATTCAATGGCGGTGTTTTTATTAGAGACAGAAAAGGAGAAGGCAGACAAAAAGACACAGAGAAGGCCACGTGACAATAGAGGCAGAGGATGCAGTGAAACTTTCACAAGCCAAGGAGCACCACAGGCCACCAGAAACCAGAAGCGGCAAGGATAGACTTTCCCATAGAGCCATCATGGAGAGGATGGCCCGCTGACATCTTGATTTCAGAGTTCTAGCCTCCAGAATTATAAGAGAAAGAAATTTCTGCTGCTTTAAGCCTCCAAGTCTGTGGTAGTTTACCAAGGCAGCCCTAGGAAACTAATACAAGGACTCTGGGGGGCACCAAATACATTTCCCCATGAAAAGTAAAGGAAGGAAGAATTCACCACCTTGCCCTCACGCTTATTTCTTTGCTTAACTGAGATTCCATCCCTTCCATGTGACCCTTGGACTACTGTTACCTAACCTGACACTTAGCAGGTGCTCAGTACATCTTTATAGAATGAATATATGACACTTTTTCATTAGTAACTCCAAGTATTAGCTAATAGCTATTGAGCACCTAATACTTCCCAAGCACACTTTGATGAGCATGACATACATTTTCTCTAAACTTCACAAGAATATTGCAAAGAAAGTATTGGTGTCCCCATCTTGCTTCTGAGAAAACTGAGCACCACAGGGGAAAACTGAGCTGCCAACATCTAGTTAACAGCAAATGGAACAAAAAAACAAGTTTGTCTTAGTCCAAAGCCTACATTCTAACTTCCACATGGCAGGAGGTCCCTGTAAATCGGAAGGAAGCTGTCTGATTCAGAGCGGTGGTTTTTGTCAACTAGGGACTTGACAATGTTGAAAGACAAATCCTGAAGTTTAGATTTCAGCATGGAAATGCCTTGACAAAAGCCACCTTGATCCTTAGTCAATCATCTGACGCTACTTACTATCACCTTCTTCTCTACCTATTATAAAGGACTTTGGCAGTCATAGCCAAACTAGCAGGTGAGTAGGCTGTCCCAGCAGACAGCGGGGCCCATGTTGCTGGAGATGGCTAAGTTCTTGATCATACTTGAAAGGATGATCCCAGATTACTGAGAATATTTTATTCTATGAGACCACCTCAAATGACCAATCAAAAGATGAAAGGATGGAGTAGATATAAAAAGGCAATAGGAAAGAACAAATATTAAGTAAGTTAGCTTTTGAAAATGGCCCCGAATACTGCCTGGAAGAGAGTAAACATTTGAATTTTGCTGTCTAATTATCGGTTTTGCAAAAGCACTTTAAGGAAGTTTAATAGTATAAGAATCCAGTTTATCTTTTAAAACATTTGAACAACATTATAACATAAACTTAAGAAGGCTGCATAAATCCTTTGAGTTGCATTTGTGAGAATTAAGTGAGATGATATTTGAAAATTCCTGCCACTGCTTCTGACACATAGGAAAGTTGCACTGTGATAGTCATTTTCTTATTTTAAGAGATGGGCTCTATAATATCTAGGAAAGAATAGCCCCAAAGTACAATTTTTAAAAATCTGTTAGAAGAAGATTCATGACAAAGAAGCAATGCTCAAGATATAATGCTTATTGGGGAAAGTGAAATGCATAAATGTAAATATATATGTAATTGTGCAACACCATTTTTGAAAAAAACATAATTGAAGCTTACATGTAATGATATTAATCTATTATGTTCAAGCATGCCTATGTTTACAGCTGCATAGTCACAAATGTAATCTGCAGATGGATTTTCAAAAAACAAATATATGTACTTATATACAGAGGTACATCAAATTCAGTAATATTAATAATTCCTTTTACTGTCCGCACAGTCATTCACTCTTAAAAAGTATTTCTATATAAATAGTGTGATGCTTGTGGATAAAATTTAATATTTGTGGGTAAAATTTCATTTAATTCCAGGATGCTATTTAGTATTGAAAGTATCGTTAGCCAAAAAAAAATCATTCTTTTTTGGAGTGGCTACATGACACATAGTTTGTTGCTAAAATCTACACCAGAGAATGTTTTGATTAACGTAAGGGTTGGTAAAAATACATGTCATAGATGACGAGAGTAATGTTCCAGATGATGAGATTATGGGATCCACCACTCTTGCATCAGTGCTGTGGATCCAGCTGCCTAGCAGCGTGTGTGCAGCATTTGAGGCCCAGGGCTGCATGGATTGCATCTGCATGTTCTGCAAGACCCACACCACCCCACCCAAACATGAACCTGGCGAACCCTGTGTCCTGATTGCTCTGAGCCCACCTTCCATGGCCAATGTCAGTCTGAGTTCTGGGAAGGTGTTTCCAGAGCTGTGGAAAAAATAGTGATCTTGCATGTTTGTGTGCCTGTGTACAATTACTTGTTGTGCCTTTGACCGAATTTTGTGGCATCATTGATTTACTGTAATGAAACATTTTTTTAAAAAAAAGCAGGATTTATTGAGAGGACAGAAAATCTCCCACAGAGGGAGGAGACCCAAGGGGGTTGCCAGCAATGAAACATTTAATAGCGAAGTTGAAGGATATGTAACCTACAGACTCTGTTAAGCTCTCTGAGAAAAGTTTTACCAAGATATACCCACCAGATATATGCCAATTAACATATATATCATAAATTCAGAAAATATAAATAATATTTTTAAGTATTAGAATGTACCATAAATTAATAATTTATTATGTACTCATGTTTATTTCTAGACTTGTTGGTCACCCTGTGTGTATATATACATATATGTGTGTGTGTACACACATACACACATGTACAATTTTACATACACATCTGGGAGTTAAAAAAATATGTAGATACGCTCATTGTTCACAAAGATTACCTCTAGATAATTTTTATTTTCTTCTTGATTATTTTTTAAAATTTTCTAGATTTCCTTAAACAAATAAAGCAAACATTGTATGATAAAAACGCAATAAATGCTATAAAAATCTGCATTCACACTTCACAGTTGCAGACTTGCTCAAAGGAAACAGATGGCTGTTAGCCCTGTAACATTCTGTCTCCTAAAATTAGAGCCAGAGACTCCAGCATGATCCATTGCACAAAATGGATTTCAGATTTAAAAATGCAAATAGACATAATTGCAGAGCACTAACCTAATCCGTGGGAGTAGGGGTGGATCTGGTCAGCCCAATAATTTATTCAAGGGTATGTATTGAATGCAGACACTATGCTCAAGCTGTGTACAGGGCAGTTTAGAAAAGAAACATGTTCTTGTTCTCATGGAATTTCAGTTCAGTTGACAACTTCAATGCAGTTATGGGTACAATGCTAGTCTCTCTTCCTAGATAAAAAATTTCTACGAAGGCAGAGATCTGTCTGCTTTGTTTACAATTACTCTTCTAGGTCTCTGTTCACTTGTGTCATATAGCAAGTGCAAAATAAGTATTAGTCAAATTGAAATTTAAAATATTTGCTAGTGAATTTCAACCCAATGGAAATCAGTTCATCAGAATTTTTGAGTACCTGATGACAGGTCCCTGGTTAAGTTCCAAAATAAGAACAGCATATGGGCCTTGAGCCCCTGAAGCCCATGCTCTTTCTGGAGTCAAGTCAGAGCGTGATATATGCAATGACAGGGTTATATACAAAGTATACAATGACACGAGTGGAGAAGATTACATTTCTCAAAAGTAAGGAGTCACAAAAGATACCTTTCAGGTCATTCCAGATTTGGGTTTTAAAGGATAAAGTTCAGTTGGGTAAAAAGAGGAGAAAGAACATTCTAAGCAAGGAGAAGCAGCTTGTGTTTTTGCATTGATGGTGTATTTCAGTAACTGGTTATACAGGGTATTTAAGTAAGTAGCAAGCTTTCAAGCCACAGCAAGGAGGTAGACTTTTGTCATACTGGAGGAGATGAGTGACCTTGGAATGTTTATAAGCTGAAGAGCGACTTCACAAGATATATTTTCAATAAACCTCTTGTGCAGCTGTATGTGGGATGTCCTCTGGGGACAGGGGTGGGCAAGAAAGTGGGGCAGAGAGGCTGGAAGGGAGGGGAGACAGCAGGAGATGGCAAATCTTGAGAAGAAAAAGAGTGGCTAGAATTAAGAGCTATTTCTAAAGTCACGTTCACATAATTTAGGAGTATCGCTTATTCATTCAGCAAATATTTGTTGATTTAACAAATTAATTAATTGACTATAATAATTCAAAGTACATTAAGTTCAACAGTCATATCAAATTATTGGAGAAAATACTTTGGAATGTGTTCTTCAAAGTTGTGTCATTGAAACATACTTTGTGAAGTGCTCTTTTATATCATAATGCTAAATTACATCTAGTCTCACTGAATAATAAAAGCATCAACAATAATTATATCTCTTAACCTTTATAACCATGAAACTCGCTTGATCATCTCAAAACCCTATAACTGAGAAGAGAAGATAAATTATAGCTATCCCCATTTTTAAAATAACAAAAGAAAAATGATTCTTAGACAAAGTAAGACACTTGCATGATGTCAACTTTTAAGTAAATGCTGGTGTGTGTGTATGTATAGGTTTATAAAACACTAAATCTGAGGTTATACCACAAGAATAAACTGTAGGAAAAGAAAGAACAAGAAAAGAATTGTTCAACTTGTGCTATAAAAGAATTATAGCCTAATCTGGTCATGATTAGCCCTCTAATAACAAAGAGTTCTAAGAATACTATAAAAATTCACATAAATCATAACTTCTGCACTGATCAATTTTATCTTAAAGAAACTATTTTTTTTAACTGCAAACATGATGTAAGGCATAGAAGAAGCGATTGTTCTTTGACTGGACCGATTTAACCGGAATTTCCTCTGCTCAAGAATTTACTTTAATTCTGTTGACATGATCAATTATTTTTTCAGAATAGTAGTAGTGAGTCAAAATAACATAGTTTTAACCTAACAGAACTCTTAAAATAAAATAAATAAGTATTGTTTCTTGTGCTTGAAAAATGCCATTCCTTTTGGACATGTCATCAAGAGAAAAATCTTAGGTTCTAGCTGATTACTGAGGATTAAATGAGTAAAAGATATTGATTTCTCTCTCTTATTTATATACTGGTGGACAGATTTGAAAATGAAGACACATCTCTTACATTTTAACACCTTTGTCCATCAAAGTCATCTTCAAACTTCATCCATTATGTCTTCCAAAACTTTGCCTTTCTATGATATCTCCTTCACTCAGCCGCCATTCAATTTTGAAGCAAATATTAGAGTGTCTCTCTCCCCTGATCAAAGCCCTCCAATGGCTGTCATTTCATTTGGAACTGGATTCAAAGTCCTTGCTCGGAACCACGAAGCTCTGATTAAGCTCATTGCTTACTTCTGAAACGTCCCCAATTTCTAGATTTCTATCTTTTTCTGTGCCTTGCCTCTGCCATCCTATTGCTGATTCTTTCCTGAACATTCAATATTCTTTTTCAACTTTATATGGCCAAGATTCCAGAATTTTGCTAGCTGTAATCAGTAGAACTTTCTACAAATTTGGATGTGAAAAGGGGAAAGGAGTGACAAGTTTTTAGTTTGTCTTTCTTCACTTTGACAAATTAATAGATTAACTTTATTCTGTAAAACTACAAACAACAATGAAAACTTATGACTGTTTAGGAAGCAATAGAAATTATTTCATAACAATGGCTGAGTTATTTTAATTGTGATATCAGCCTCTTCTCTGTGTCACAGAGTGAAGCTGCCCTAAGGAAATGATGGGGCATAGACTATGTGATCCACCCATACTTTTCAGGAATGGACAGCACAGACTTAAGAGATACAAAATTTTAAATTCAGGATGTCTTGTCAGTCAACTTAAAATACCCAGGTGGCCAGGAGAGACATATGACCTATTGCTTAGAGGAAACAAAAGGACACTTCCAAGACTCAAAGCTAGACGATTGTAAATTATTCACAGACATAGGTAAATGGTGCAAGTTCTGATTTAACAGAGGGCTAAGTAGCCAGAGCCTCGTGACAAGTGAGGGACTCAAAGGAAGAGGTTGGAGGCACAAAAGGTGAGCAGAAAGCTGCAGAAGACAATGGCATCTGCAGTGTATGTAGCAAGCTGGTGGTCGTTTCGGGGATACATAAGTAACTCCCCTCCCCAATCAATAAGGTAAAGACAAAAAAGCTCAATAGAAAATTAAACAAGAAATGTACAGAAGGAATACAAAAGGTCAGCAAGTAAATAAAAAGTTGTTGTAGCCCAGGAAAATGCAAGTTAAAGCAACAATAAATACTATTTCTTACTAAATTTGCAAAAATGGAAATATGAATAATAGTCAATTTAACAAGGAAGATGGAAAACAAAAATTCTCTGACACTCTGATGGAAAAATGTGTTTGCAGAGCCCATTGAGAGGATAAACTGGCATTATTTACAATTCTAGGAATCTATCTTAAAGAAACATCTTCACTAGAACCTAGGGAATCAGGCATATAGATAGCTCATTGTGTTATTGCAAGGAAGCAAAAATCGGGAAACGAATGCCTGCTTGTCAAAGAAAGGCGAAGTGTCTTGGACAATGCACAGAACACTGGTAGCCTCTAAAATAGCAAGGTGCATCTTTATTAACATGTATAGTTATCTGAGACTTCTTTTTTCCATTTTCAAATTAAGAAAAACAGTATAATTTCAATTGGTAACAAATAAAAATCACAGAAAAAAAACCCAACAGGCAAAGCGACACTATATGCATAAAGACTTTTAAAATCAGGCTGGGAAGAAAGAGGCCTTGTGCCTAGCAGTTCTCTGGTAATTACCCACGGAGAGAGGAGGGGCCTGAGGGCAGGAGTTAAGGAGGATCTCACTTGGTGTCCAGTGTTAAACGCAATTTTAACTGGACTGGACTTGTTGCAAAAGAGTGGAATGTTGCAAAATTTAAAGAAAGAAATTAGTGACTGTGCTAAAGTGACGAGGGTACACAGCCCGGTTTTCAATTCATAAGGGCCTTATATGAAGCTTCAAACAATGACTTGCATGAATGTGAAATTGATTTATTTCTTAAAGCACTCATCTAAGGAAATGTAACTACAGAACTGAAAAAGAGCAAGAGAATACCCAAACATAGTTGTTGCATATAACCTGTGACTATGAACATGGTGTATAAAGTACCATTTTCTAGAAAATTAAAAAAAAATGCAACCATCTGGTTAGTCAAAGCTGCAGTATCCTGCATGTGTAAATTATATGTAGTAAGTACAGTGATATCTTTATCACTGTACCCAAGATGGCAATTGCTCAAAAAATTGAATGAGCAGTGGAACTGAGCTGCAGAAACCTTATTGCTAGAACTTAGACTTTACCTAGTTAATACTGACAATTTCCTAGACGAATAAATAGCATTCCAGAGGAAGGCAAGGAATTTTTTGATTGCAGGTAACAGCAACAAACTGCTTAAAAAGAGCAAAAGGGGAATTCACTGGATAGATAAAAGTGGCTCACAATGTATAAAACGATATCACTCATTAGATACTAATTTTACTCTGGGAAGTTATAAAAACAACATGTGTTCATTTAGTCCTTGCAGTATACCCAAGACTATTTTGTTCTCTTTAAGTGTAATAAGTACTTTATGTTCTCTCAACAATTACTACTGTGTCCATTTTCCAGGTAGGCAAACCATCGATGAAGAAGATGTAGAACTGGGAGTCAAGTCAAGCAGTCAGATTCCAGGGACTGCACTATTAGTCACTATAAAATTATGTCTCTGTAGAGTTATTTCTGAGGAAATGGTGGCTCAGTCAGTGGCTACATATCCTAGCCTCTCCTGCATCCTTCGCTCAGTGAATGGGGCAAAATAATGTGTGCTACTTTAAACTTTCTGCACAATTTTTCTTATTTTCTCTTTTGCCACCTGCCTGGAAGGCATCAGTGCCCTGGATGAATTTAGGAGCCACATGTTGATGATACCCAAACCTCCACCAGCCTAGGTCCATGATGACTCCATGAAGCACAACCCCTCCCCCTCACCTTATAGCCACTTTACTTAAGGAAGAAATACATTTCTCTCATGATAAAGTACTGAGATTTCAAGATTTATCTACTATAGAGTAGATAGTATTACCTTAACTAATACACAGACATAGAAAATGTTGTAAAAATACATTAAAGGCGAGATTGGACATCTGAGGAAATCTCCCCAGTGGAGGTAACATCGGATATATGTATAATTGAAAATGTCTCCCAAACCTCACTGTATCCTAGAAAGAACACAAACTTGAAGGTAAAGGCCTTTGTGAATAGGCAAGGACTCTGAAGTGCTAGAATTTCCCAGGCTGTCTGGAAGACATGCAGCCACAAGAAAGGCCAAAACAAGAAGTGCTACCACCTTCTATTTCCTACTCTGATCTAAATGGGTTCTATTCATTGTGCTTTCTGGGCATCTATCTACTGTTTGCCCAGGGGTCTGTGCTAAAGCCAGCAAGAAAACAAACAAAAGTAAAATTCAGTCTATTTTTCTCTCTCTCAAAAATTGTTTAACCTAAGGAAGGACGAATGGGCTTGGTCTTGAAGAAGGTGATGGGTGAGGG
The DNA here is from genome assembly GCA_963574415.1 of Tarsius wallacei. Classification (NCBI taxonomy): domain Eukaryota; kingdom Metazoa; phylum Chordata; class Mammalia; order Primates; family Tarsiidae; genus Tarsius; species Tarsius wallacei. The sequence goes on along the minus strand of CAUYQG010205167.1, from coordinate 26,057 downwards.
TTTTAGGTTCTTTCAAGGGCTCTCTCCATTTAGTGTTCTCTCATGAGTTGGAATGTACGTGATATGAACAGCCAAAGACTGTTTTGAGTATCTAGATACCAAATATCAGGGTGATTTTGAGGAAAGAATCTCAATTGATCATCTCCTTGATCATTTTTTTTATACTAGTAACTTATCTGTCAAGAATTACTCCATTTATATTGAATTTTATTGTGCACTAAACAGCTTTATGGATACTATTCTGTTTAAGTCTCAAGATAACTTTCTGAGACTGGCATCATTATAATAATTCAAAAGAGTGAAATGTGGCTCAGAGTGAAGCTGTATGCTGAAAGAGGTCGAGGCAAAAAGAGGCAGAGCTGGGGTGTGAGCCTAGGGCTGCACCATACATTCCAAGAGCGACATCCACTCCCCATGTGTCCATCCCCCATTTCCTTCCACTGAGATTTTCCTGGCTCCTATTTCCCTCTGCCAAGTAGCGGTTTCCCTTCTGAGTCTCCCTCCTTGAGACTGAATTCTCAAGCTGCAACATCCACCTCACTCCACTTCAACAAACCTGATTGGGGTGGGGCGGGGGAGGTGAAGAGGGAGGGAGAAAACAGAAAATAGCTCAGCAGATGTTTCCAGATATATGTTTTTTTAAAAAAGTGCAAGTTGCTAACGTGGAGGTTTATTCTGGGGCCTGCCAGTGTTAGCAGATGTTTGAGAAGACGAATACCTGCTTAGACAATTATTCATAGAAATTGATAGCAGGTTTGCATAAAAAGTCAATCTTTAAAAAAAGCTAATATAATAGGGTTTCTTATACAGATTCAGCATGTTTATCCTAGATTAATTATTGGGGACTGATTTGGACCTATATTTATTCTTGAATCTTTGTACTCCTGAAAATGAGGTTATGTGAAAGGAAAGATAGAAATAGACAGTACCTACAGACACGGGCTAGAGAATATAATTAGGGAACACAATACCAAGAAACTCTGACACTCAGAGGCTGGAGATCCTATTAATTGCTGCTATGTTACTTTTGGACATAAATATTTACACTTCATTTCTCATTAAAATTCTGCTTCTTAACATTTTAAAACTAATCCTCTGATTGCTGGATAATTAATGGCAAAATAACACATCAAGACTTTCAAGAAATTGAAGGTGTGCAATTCCCACTCTGGGTATTCTTGGTGGGGAGGGTATATACTCAACAATTTTGTTCAGTAAACATTAACTGCAGATCTACCTATTGGTAAGGACTTAAATTTTGGAATTTGTAAATAAGTAGATAACAGCTCCTACTTTTGGGAAGCTTAAATCTCATGAATATCAAGTAACAAACTTGGTGGATCCCATAGTCTTCATGAAAAAAAAAATCCTTATAAATTGGCATAAGTAGCCGGGCTCGGTGGCTCAGCCTGTAATCCCGAGCCTTGGGAGGCTGAGGTGAGTGGATTGCCTGAGCCCGCCGGTTCGAGACCCGCCTGGGCAACTTGGCGAGACCTCATCTCTACAATAAATCAAAAAATTAGCCAGGCGTGGTAGCGCGCACCTGTAGTTCCAGCTACTTGGAAGGCTGACGCGGAAGGATCGCCAGAGCCCAGCAGGTCGAGGCCATTGCACTCCAGTCTGGGTGACAGAGTAAGACTACAACTAAAAAAATAAATAAACAAATAAAAAATAAAAATAAATAAATGGGCATAAGTTTCAGGAATAAGCTTCAGACAAGCCTGAGGTCTGCCTGGACTACAGGAAGAGAGTGTGACCAGGAAAATGTTTCTTTGAAAAACTGTAAGAATGGTCATGGCAGGTTTGTAAAACGCTCTCATGTGATCTTCCCCAAGATCAATGTCTTGGGCAATGAGGTGCTTTTGGGGGTACCTGATGGCCAGAGAACTTTGTCCCTCATTTGGAAAACATACCTGGGGAGTTTCCTTTGATAATAGTCTGTTTATAGTGCCATCAGACATTTTTACTATGCATGCTGACATTTTAATGGTATCATTTCTCTGATACTGCTCATAATTTTCCATCAAGTACTATAACCTTGTGTTCTCACAGTGGAAGTCTTCCTTGATAGGATGCTCATAATACTCTTTCATGGTTTATAACAACTTAGCATTTCCCCTTCCTGCTGGAAAGCTGGAATCTGTCAAAGTACTGCATTATTTGATAACTCGGTGCATCTCCAGTTTCATTTACAGTGACCTCCACCCCGCTCCCAATAATAATAAGTAACCCTCTAAGAGGTTCACAGATGTACCAAGCTACTTCAAAACCCCGTATTTTGGAGATCCTCTCCTTCTATCTGGACCATTGCTCTAAAATTTTGCTTCAGAACAATAAGCTATTCATTCTTCATGCCTTCAGATCTTGAAGATTGTCCTGACCCATTGTTTATCTTTCTTGTGTGCCAGGTACTTACTTCTATTATTGTTATTATCTTACGCTGTTAGCATTATATATTTTCATGCCTATCTCCTCAATCATGTACTCATCTCTGTATCTCCTCCCCCAGCATAGACCTTGCACATGGTAGGGGTTCACTACACAACTTTTATATTACTGCTTTAGTCAGAACACTTCCCATAGAAATATCAGGGAAAAACTAGAAAGAGAGTACTGGTTCACCTAAGTGGGAAGCAAGGGGTTGAGCTAACCTTAGCTGTAACTCCACCCAGTGTCTCACATTGCTGGGACGTAACATCACTTGACTCTGACTATACTTTTCTCTGAGAACTGCTTTAGTCACATACAGTTCAAATGGACATTTGCCAGGCAGTGGTGTCTTGTTGATCTGGGATTACAGTCTTGCATTTTATGACCTAGCAGTAAAGAGAGAACATCTCTCTCACCGGCCATATATAAATTCCCGGGGAAAATTCTGATTGGCTAGGATTGGGTCTCATGCTCTGACACTTGCTGAAGTTAAGAGGATAGGCTAAGATGATTGGAGACAGGTTGTGGTCAGTGACCTGCTCTCCCCAGCAGCTATAGAGTACTGTGACTGTGAGTCACACCTAAGCCTTATAGACTGGGTCAGAGGCAAAAAAGTATTGAGCAAGACCAAAAAAGGCAAAAAAGGGATGTATGACAGACAAAAACAACAGTTGCTTGTTACTCTAATTACTTTAGTGTAGTGAGTAACATCTAGTGAGTTCTTAATAGATATTCATTTGCTGAGTTAATTTGCAAAAAAAAATAGGATTGTCTCTTTCTCTCATCTCATCAATGACTTGCATAGTTACAAAGAAAAAGTTCAGCTTTGGGGGTTTCGTGATTTTAAGTGTATTCCTTTGTTCAGGACCTAGACTCCCTTCAAGTTCACAATAAACAGTTTTCAGTTTTCAACCTACAATTTTTACTTATATCAAGAGATTCTCAATCCAGCAATCCAGTTGGGCTACTTTTAGACTTCTGCCCACAAGCACAGGCATCAATCTGTTTCCTACAAAGTGTTGTTTGCTGTGATAATCTCACCTCCATCAAATGTTCCTATCTTTAACTCCTTGTTATTAAAATTGTGTGCATAAAATTCAGAAAAGATAAAGTCATGAGCTGAGATATCTGGCAACAACATACAGTAGAAATACAACTTGTTTGGGAAATCTAGACTTAATTTTAGGTATATGTTTGCTACCAACTCACATGATTTTATCTATAAAGGTAAAAATGTTTTTAGATTATTTATTGGTATCTTTCAACATTAATTCTCTATGCATATGTAGAAGAACCTAATGACAAGCACAAGAATTGAAAAGCTGTAGCTTCATTCAAAACACTAAAACTCACAACATGGCACATTAACCAATCATCAAAGCTAACCAGGCTATCCATCCAGTAAACACACAATGTAGCTTTGTACTTTGGACGAGACCAAATTATAGGATTCCAAACAAATTTTAAACAGTGTGTTTTACTGCTTTCTTCAATCACTTCATGCCTCTCCTGAAAGAAGTGTTGTGCTATTCTCCAAAAGCTGCATTTACTTTTTGACTTCGGTAGCTCTACTTAGGCGGTTTCCTCCACAGGAAAGCTCCTCTCCTCCATGTGGACATGTTCATATCCTACCCATCTCTGAAGGTTTAAAAAAACCGGCCTGCTCTGCAAAGTGTCCCTATTTTCCTAGTTGCCTCTTTTTCCCACTGAGCTTTCACAACTCTTTGTTTATACCTCTGAATAACTGTTGAACATGTCCTACCTGTGTTATAGTTTTTGGGGGATTTATCTCATTTCTCCCTCTGGTATGCAAGCACCAATCCGTTAGGATAGGATGTTTTTCATAATTGAGCCCAGATGGGTTTTCCAGGAAGCCAAGACATTATCAAATTCTAGCACTGCTGCTGAGTCCTTGGGGAAATCATTTTATCTCCATGATCACCAGATTCCTTATCAGTAAAAATAATCGCCACTGGGATTTCTTCGAAAAGACAACATAAACCATCTAAATGAAATCAATTACCACTGTACTTTGTACATGGATCAAGCTTGTTTCACTTACATTCAGTGAACAGTCATAAGAGCTATTGAAGTTCTTCCTTTTTATTGCTGTTTGAATAAAATCCAGATTTTTCAATAGGGCTTACGAGGCTGGACATAATCCAACTCCCACTTCTCCTCTCTGTCATAACTTTTCATGTTTGTTTTTTAAATCTTTATTGGAGTGTAGTTGACATACAACAAACTGCACATATTTAAGTGTAAAATTTGTTAGATGTCAGCATACGTATACCCTTATGAAACCATCACCACTACCAAGACAATTAAGTATTTTTACCCTCCACAAAGTTTACTTGTGCTCTTTTGCAATTCTTTCTTCCGACACCTTCTCTGCCATGCTCCTGTCCCATCTTCAGGCAACTTCTGTCACTGTAAATTAGTTTGCATGTTCTAGGACTTTACACAAATAGATTCATTTTCATCTGAATTGCATTCAGCCTATTAATTTTGAAATCATCTCTACTGTAGAGTAAATCAATAGTTTATTCGTTTTTTTTATTTTTGTATATTATTCCAACCTACAGATATGTCACAGCTTGATGGACGTTTGGGTTATTTCCAGGTTTTGACTATTGCAAATAAAGTTTCTAGGGACATTTATATACAAGTGTCTATGTAGACATATACATTCATTTATTTAAACAAACACCTAGTACTATAATAACTGTGCTCTATAATAGTACAAGCTTATTTTTTTAAGAAACTTCCCAACGTTTTACCTTCCTGTCAGTAGTACATGCAAGTTCCAATTGCTCCATATCCTTGTCTACATTTTCAATCAGCAATTTTTCTAATTTTAGAAACTCTGATAGGTGCATAATGGCATGTTATAATGGTTTTAATTTGCATTTCCTTAGGGACAAATGATGATGAGCACATTTTCATGTGGATATCTGTAATCCAAATGTCTTCTTTAGCAATGAGTTTGTTCAGTCTGTTTTTCTATTTTTTAAATGGATTGATTTTCGTACTGTTGAGTATCAGAATTTCTAAAAGTACTTAAGATATAAGTTATTTATCAGATATATGCTTTGCAAATATATTTTTGCCATCTGTGGTTTGATTTTTTCCCTTAAGAGTGTTTTCCGAAGAGTACAAGATTTTACTTTTGATGAAGTTCAGTACAGCAAGTTGTTCTTTTTTGAATTGTACTCTTAGCACTGTATTTAAGAAGTTTTTGCATAATCTAAGTTTACACAAGACTTATCCTATCTTTTTTTTTTTAGAAATGCTATAGTTAAATATTACATTTAAGTATATGACAATTTCATTTTTTTAAAATGTGACATAGGGTATTGATTAAAGATCATTTTGCATATATGTATTTTATTTTTCAGCACCATGCATTGAAGACTAGTCTTCCTCTAATTGCTTTTGTGGCCTTGTCAAACATATATGTGTGGATCTTTTTCTGGACATTTTATTCTGTTCTATTGCTTATTTTTCAATCTTTATAGTAATTTCACACTACATTATTACTCTAACTTTATAATGAGAAGTAAATTAAAGTTATAAAATAAAGCAATATTTCTCTTTCAACTTTCTTTTTTTTTCAAAGCTGTTTTACTATTTTAGATTGTTTGCATTTCCATGTAAAATCAGCTTGCAAATTTTTAGGGAAAAAAATGCCTATTAAGATCGTGTTGGATTGCATTGAGTCCATAGAACAATTTGTAAAGCATCAGCTTCTTAATCACCTAAAGTTTCCTTACACACAAACATGGTATGTACCCCCATTTATATAGGTCTTTAATTTTGCTCAGCAATTTTGTAGTTTCCAGTATACAGTTTTTTACATATTTTGTCAGATTTATCTCTACATATTTCATATTTTTATGTTATTCTAAATGGCACTTTCTTTACATTTTAATTTCTAACATTCCTTGCTAGGATAAAGAAATACAAATGATTTTTATAGTGCAGTCTTGTTCCCTAAAAGCTTACTAAATTTTCCCATTAGTTTTAGTAGTGTTTTGTTTTGTTTTTAAATAGCTATATTGGGTTTTTCTATGTAAATAATCAGAAATCTGCACATAAAATATTTACTTCTTTCTTTTCAATGCAAATTATTTCTTTTTATCTTCCACATCAAGAGCTAAAATGTTTGGTGCAATGTTAAATAAAGATGGTAAGACTGTGTTAGAGTGTGAACCCCCCCCCAAAAAAAAACTGTATGGGAAAACATTGTCTATTTGGGGGATGATATTTTATCAGGTTTAAAACTATTTGTTTTTCTATTCTCACATTTCTTGGAGCTTTGAAAATAGGTGGATATTGGATTTTATAGATATGGTATTTTGTGTACATATATATGTATATGCATATAAATGGTAATACAGACTTTCTTTTGTGTGGTTTGTTAATATGGTAAATTATATTGATCAATCTTAAACTGTTATTCCTGGGATTAAATCCTTCTTAGTCAAAATGTACTGTCTCTCTTTCCTAGGGTGAATGTTGATTTTCTAAAGTAGTTTGGAATTTTTGTGTCTACGTTTTTGAGAAGCATTGTTTCATAGTTTCATTTTCTTAAAGGATGGTTATTTGAATTGATATGAGTATCATGCTGGTTGCAAAGAATGTGGTTATCTGGATTGTTATCAGTATCGTGCTGGTTGTAAAGAATGCATTAGAAAGTGTTTTCTTCTCTTTCATTTTCTAGAAGAGATTGTGTAGAATTATTTTCATTTTTTTCAATAAATATTTTGTGGAATTTACTAGCAAAATCATCTGAATCTGGGCACTTCTTTGTGAGAAGTTTTTCACTAAATTTAAATGTCTAATAGATACAAGGATATTTGTGTTGTCTTAGCTTGTTTAGGCTGCTGTAACAACATATGCTTAAACTGGGTGGCTTATAAACAACAAAAATTTATTTCTCACAAATCTGGGGAATGGGAAGTCTAAGATCAAGGTGCCATAGATTCAGTATCTGGTGAGGGCCCTCTTTCTCACAGATGACACCTTCTTGCTGTGTTCTCATGTGGTAGAAGAACAGAACTCTCTGGGCTATAAGGTTATTGATCCCAATCATGAGTGCTATTTTCATGACCCAATCAATCCCCAGTGTTCTACATCCTGATGCTATCACTTTGGAGATTAGGATTAAGCATATGAATTTTGAGCAGGCACAAACATTCAGTCCTTTGCTGTGTCTTTTCTGTGTTTAATTTTTTTTAATTTTAGAATTATGGGGTACAATTTAGTATTCACCACATAAGTAAGTTGCATGCAGGAGAAGCTGGATTTCTAGCTGGCCCTTTTGCCCCTTCAGAGTGGACCAGTACCCATGTGTTGTCACGTGCCCTCCTTCCTCCTCACTGCCTCCCTCCTCTGGCAGTGTCACACAAGCACACTCAGTTTCTGATCATGTTTAATTTGTGTCTTTCAAGGATATTTTTCATTTCATCCAGGCTATCAAATGTGTAGGTATAAGCTTATTTAAAATATTTTATAATCATTTTTAAAGTTTTATCTTGACTGACAAATAATAATACATTTAATATCTGTCATATCTGTAGTGATGTCACCACACTCATTTCCACAGTGATAATCTGCAGTTTTTTGTTTGCCATTGTATTTCTTTCTATTCCATTAAATTTTCTAAAATTTTATCTTTTTATTCTTTACAAATAATAGTAACTTTTTTTTTCTCTATTTCCTTTGGGCTTAGTTTTGTTTTACTTCTCTTAAACTGGAAGCTGGGAACTTTTATTTGAGACTTTTCTTCTAATTAAAGATATGTGCTTCATCACATAAATTACCCCTAAATGCTACTTTAGTAGCATCCTAAAGATTTAACTCTAAGTTGAAAGTTTTATTCATTTACTTGTTTTTTAGTACATTGAAAACATTACCCAACTACCTTCTCATATCCTTTATTTACAATGAAAAATCGGTTATCTTTAACTTTGCTCTTTTATATAAAATATGTGTTTTTCTCTTCCTGCTTTTCAGGACTTTTGCTTTGTCATTGGTTTTTAAAAATGTCATGAATATGTATCTTGGCATAGTTTTTTTCTTCATGTCTTTGTCTTTAGGTTTCATTGAGTTTCCCAAATCTATAGGTTTATAGTCTTCATCAAAATTGAAAAAAAAAAATGGCTATTATTCTTTTAACCATGCCCCCCCATCCCAAACACACACACACATACACATATACAACCTCTCCTCTGGGGACTCCAATGTCAAAAACATGTTTTCCCACAGCTCACTGATCCTCTCTGCTCACTTTTTAAAATTCCATTTTGCTTTGTATGCATCATTTGATAATATCACATTGCCATATCTCAAGAGTAATATTTTTTTTCTTTTTTTTGAGTTGGAGTCTCACTCAGTCACCCAGACTGGAGTGCAGTGGCCACTCCCAGCCACCGCAGCCTCGACCTGCTGGGCTCTGGGAATCCTTCCGCCTCAGCCTTCCAGTAGCTGGCACTACAGGCACGTGCTACCACACCCAGCTAATTTTTTGATTTATTATAGAGATGAGGTCTCGCCAAGTTGCCCAGGTGGATCTCGAACCCGCGGGCTCAGGCAATCCACTCACCTCAGCCTCCCAAGGCGCAGGATTACAGGCTGAGCCACCAAGCCCGGCTTCAAGTGTAATTTTTTAACGTAATATTTAACTTGCTTGTATACCTATCCAATGTATATTTTCAGGAAAGTTATTTTCAAATCTAGGACTTGATCTGAGTCTTTTATATTTCTTCTTTTTTTCATTTTACTTTTTAAACATATAGGAAGAGTTGCAATGACTATGTCAATATTCTTATTTGCTAATTCTACCATTTGTGTCCACTAGTGATCATTTTCAATCGATTGATTTAATGCCACACGATAAACTATATTTCTCTGCTTCTTCTCATGCTTAGCACTTTTTAAAAGGATACTAGACACTGTCATTTTTACCTTTATAGGTACAGTATATGTGAGCCTTTTTCAGGGAGGCAGTTAAGTTACTTGGAAATAGCATAATTATTTTTTGTCTTGCTTTTATTTCAGTGCTGTTGGGAACATAGAAGTTTTGGTATAAGGCAATTACTCCTCACTATGGATACTTAATTCTAAGTCTTGCAAATGTTGAGGTATCACTACACAACTGATAGAAACAAGAACTATTCCCAACACTGTGTGAGTGCTGGGTACCAATTCTTCCAAGTGGCTCTTTCCCGGGCCTTTAATAGTTTTGTCACATGCATGTGCTGATCAGTACTTAGCTGAATATTTGAGAGGAAGCTTTGCAGAACTTCTAAGTTACTTCTCTGAACGTGGCTTTCATGTCCACTTTTCTCTCTTGTAAACTCTTAATTCTTTGGTTTCACTAGGCTCTCAGCTCTATCTCCTCAACTCATGGAGTCCATTGAGCTCTACCTTGGTTTCCACTCTGTGTATACTGTCTTGCAGTAAGCGGTAACAATCTTAATGTTTCTCATGTTTGTTTTCTATTTGTCAAAGTCATTTTCCTTTATTCCTTGGTTTACAAAGTCTTCCAAAGTTTTACTTCATATATTCTCATATTCTATCCATTTGTTTTTGGAAGTTTCATGTGAGAACTGATTTCTCTTCATGTATACCATATTCATTAAGTTGTCCTTTCCCTTTCTTTCTTAGTTTCCGTTGCATATACCTGGCTTAATCACATCTCAAGTCCTTTAAACTTGCTGGTTTTTTTCTTTCCTGTCTAAATATTTTATCCAATAATTCAAAAATCTAGCTGTTTCTTATTATTCATGTCTTATCTCTAAAACCAACTTGTTGAGGATACCTTCTTTGGCAATATAAAGAAAGTAGAACACCCTTACCACTAGATTATCTTTATCCCAATGCCATAGTTTAATAGTTTTTCTTTTTCATAACACTTATTCCCATCAATAATTATTCAATTGATTTGTATACATGCTGTCTCTTTCTAAGCATTAAAATGTAATCGCCTTGAAATGAGCACTCTTGTCTCCTGTAAACATCATATTCCCAGTACCTACAAAATGCCCGGTACCTAGTAGTTCCACTAAATATTTGAAGAAAAAAAATCATGTAAATTTTAAGAATTGCATACAAGTAAGATTGTAATATAGGCCTACAGAAGTTTAGCCAACTAAAGTGTCTTAGAAAAAAAAGAAACTTGCTGATCTCATATAAAATGTTAGCCCAAAGTAGAGCTATTTCAAGATTAGTTAATTCAATGTCTTTGTGACATAATTAAGAATACAAATTATTTCTCTCTTTTGCTTTATCAACTTTAGTGCATTGGATTGCCATCTTAGCCTGACTCTCCATATGTTTACAAAATGGCTGCCACAGTTCCAAGCAGTAAATGAGGGCAGCTTTTGGATTGTAAAGAAATGTTATTTTCCTCTATTTCTTCCTAAAGGTAAAGATAACTTTCCAAGATTTTTTAAAATTATTTATTTTAAATATGTGAGTTACAATTCAGGATTAGGCATACAAATGTTCCAGAATCTTTTCAACAGATTTTTCTCACATCACCTTGGTCAGCAATTTTTAAACTTTCTCAAATTAGTAGGTGGCAGTGGGAATAAGTTTCACTTACACCAATTAAGATTCACTTTCATCCCAAATCTTCCTTTCTGAACTCTGGGTTCTGTGGAGGGATCTTTCCCCACTTCTGCCTAGCACTTAGAGTCCTGAAATTGTCAATAATTTAGTTCTATTGGGAAAAAAAAGGCACAGAAAACATGTAGCTAGGTAGACTATCACAGATTATATTATTAGAAAAAGAGTGTGCAATTCAAACATTTAAATAAACTTACTTTGGTTCCTCTAGTCAATATCTAAACTGTTTTACATATTTGCTAGAATGTGAGACAAACCTCCTAATGTCAGCTGAGTTAAACACAGAGTTTTTAGCTTGCATTTTTAGACTTTCGCTTTGTGTAACATCTCCAATCTCGACCTTACTTTCTGGTGTCTTGCCCACCACACTGAAGCACATTGTCAACTGGAAATACTGTCTCCACAAACTTTCAACAAGTTGGCAATGAGATTTTTAAAATAGAAACATATTTTTTTCTGTTTATAAAACACACATTTAATCATAGTACATTTCTTGTCATTTTATACTCATTCAAAAATATTTTTAGCTGATTCTATTTACAGTGACTCCACAAATCTTGCCAAATATATTGATCAAAAGAATTATGTTATACTTATTTCATCTTTTGCACAACCCTTGTACTCACACTTAAAATCATATGATTCTACCCATGGATAAATCCTAGAGATCACCTAAACAAACTTTTTGTTGAAAGTGTAGAAACTGAGTTTGAGAAAACTAATCAATTTTACCAAAGTCAAATATAGAGGTGTGTTGGAACTAATAACTCAGCATCTGGTTTCCTTTCCACTAAATTGTGATGGTTTCTACAACTCATTCATATTCATCCCTCTCCCCAATTTGGTGTATCCATTTGGATCTAAATAAAACTGAGCTGGACATTATTTTAGTCAAGGCAACAGAAAATAATATCATAAAAGCCAGTTATGGACATCTGCTTTTAACTCCATGTTTAGTGATTCTGTATTGCTACCTTGAAGTAGGCTACTGGGAGAGTATTTTCATTACAGAAACTGGAAAAATATTACAAATTAGTTTTGTTTTTTTTCTGAAGCAATGGTTGTTAAACACTTACCAATATGCCATATAATTAGTAACAGGCAGAGCAAAATACAGAACAGTGGAACTGTAGATGTAAGAAGAATCTTAGTGCTATATACTAGAAGTCAGTACTATTAATGCTTATTTGTATAATCATTATTAATATCTCTTGACTCCACATCTAGTTTCCTTTCCACTAAATTGTGATGGTTTCTATAACTTATTTATATATACTCTCTCACCAATTTGGTTTATATAAAATTGGGTGGGGCATTATTTTAGTCAGGTTAACAGAAAAGAAATACTCTGATGTAGATAGAAAAGGAACTTATTAGATGTATATGTACTCACTCACTGACAAAATCAAAAGATATAGAGAACAAGACTTGGAGAATGGAACCAAAGGGATCTGGTAGCAGAAACCAGAGTTAAGGTCATGTCTAAAGGGCAGTGTTGTCATTACATTGCCTCTGGTGTTACTACCTCAAGTGCTGTGCCTGTTTGATGAAATATGAGACATAATTTCTGCATTGCTTATGCTGCTTTTTCCTAAAAATTCAATATTTAAACCCTGGTGGAATTATATGTTTCATTGTGACTGAGTCATGTTACAGCTGACATGCTATAGGCATCTCACTTGCTTCAGTTTCCATAGTAATAGGGGCAAATTGCTCCCCATAAATGTAATTCCCAGCAGCAAATTTACCCACAATAGAGATATTTGGTTGCTCAATAGCAAAAGTCCAAACAATAAACAAACAAATGTTACCTGTTTGAAATTATTAAAGACCAGAGAAACTAAAATTTTAAAAACAGTGTACTTACTATATGGTAATGTGAGGATGGGACAGAGGACATCAGGAGGTCTAGGCATAGAGCAAGACAGAGGATGGTTGTTGGTAGTCACGAAAACTTTCAAGATGACATGCCCTAATGAATTTATTGTTGTTTTGGGATGGATTATGTTGTCCTCAATAGGCATATTCAGAAAGTTGAATTTCTCAAATTTATATACAAAGAGAAATGACATAGCTATAGAATTAAAAATGGATTATTGACCAGTGATAAATGGCTTAGCTAGTTGAATCTACTCAACTATTATTCTGAAAGCAGCAGAATATTTAAATTATTCTGAAAGCACAATAATTAAAAATCAGAGCCAAAATTTTTTTAGAAAGGCATTATGTAGATGGACGCAAATAAATTGAAACAAAGATGTGAATTTTTGTAACTCATGTTAATGCCCACCAGAAAATATCAAACTCAGAAAAACCACTTAAAAACCAGAATAGCATGAGGACTCATACAGTGAATGGCAATTAGCTCCGGTGTCCTCAGCCATCCAGGGTTGAACAGAGGTCCTATGGCTAGTATAGCCATGGTGGCAGGGATGCAGGTTATACTTTGAGTCTACCAGTGTGAATTCTTACCATATTTAACCTGAGCTCTCCTGCAGCTGAATATTCAACTTTTAACAGGGAGAGAGGGATTCCAAGTCTTCAGTATGTATCCACCCCTTGAGCAGTTTTTCTGTCACTTGGAAACAATATTTTACTAGGGCCATTTGTTGACAGGGAAACAATTTGTGCTTACTGGAACAGATACCTATTCATGACATATGTATGTCTTCCCCAACTTCAGTATCTCTGCCAGCAGCAATTTGCAAGGGTGTAGAGAGTACCTGGCTAATAAATACAGATTCCTACATTAAATTGACTCAACCAAGAGGATTCACTTCATCAAAAAGAAAATGCAATCATCCACACATAAAAGGGATCCACTGGTTCTAGCACATCCTTCATCACCTAGAAGCAGCCAGTTTTACCGAATGTCAGAAAGGCCTGTAAACAGCTAGATAAAACACTATATTTCACACAATGGGGTACGCTCCTTCATGGTATATGCTTGGAAATAAAGATTCATTGGTGGTGATGTGTTACTGATAGACAGAATTCACAGGTCTAGGAATCTACAGGTAAAAGTAGAGCTTGCTCCTCTTATCCTGACTCCCAATGACCCGCTTGCAGACATTATGCTTCCTCTCATGACCAGGGATTACATTAAGGGTGCCATGAAAGCTTCCTCTATTACTCCCACCTGCTCACTTTAAACTCTTTGTACCAGTAGACAGGCAAAAAGGTCATCATACTGGTTTGGGTAGTTGACCCTAATCTTCATGGGGAAGTAAGGTTTCCAGTATCTATTGGGAGCATTGAGGTTCACTCAGGATTCAGGGAGATGGGTTTTGGTGCTTCCATACCAGGTGATTATAGGAACCATCAGTTGCAACAAACTTGCCCAACAAGGGCAAGATATGATAGAGATGAAGGTCTGGATCACCCCAACATGCAAATACCTTAGATTAACTGAAGTGCTACTGGCTAAGAGTGAGGAATAATTAATGGATAATGGAAGAGGATATAAATTTCAGTTTCAAACTCAGAAGCACCTACAGTGGTATGGTACCATAGCTTGTCTCACTTTCATACATTTTTTAGGGATTTTTTTAGGATTATTTATGACTTTCACCTCAAAGGGTCAGTGATGGAATGAATTTTGTGTGGTGATTATCAGAACTGAGTATGCAAGAGACAGCAGACCCTTGTGATGCTCTGTGTTCCATTCCTTCTGATTCCCTACAGCCCTCTAGGATGGCTCCACACATTTAAGGGATGTCCCACCTGGAGCAGAAGATTCAGCAGTTTTTGCTTTTATGTCTTGGGCTTTTTCTGATGTCATATCAGCCCCCATTTAAGACATCCCAGAAGTACAAGAAGATATTGCTCCTGTGGGATCTCTAAACCACTAGGGCATAAGAATTGATGGATACAATTTGCAGCTTCTCCTCCTTGAAGGAATAATTGTAAAAGGATTCTATTGGCCTCAGTGTGACTGAAGGCAAGTTCTGATTCAGCTAATTCATTTAATAATGCACCCTTCATTTACTTTTCCACCTTCGTTATCTCACCTGCAGTATTTCCTCCCTACTGATTTCGGGCTGCACCCAAATTCTTGTCTCTTCTTTGAGGGTAAACCAGACTAAGAGAGTGAGGAGGCTGAATCCTATTGTTGCTTGATGAGCACAAAGCATGATCACTCTCCTGGGCCCACAGTGTAAATTATCCCCCACTGTCTAAAATCTCTGTGATCCCATATTTTGCATCTTTTTTTCCGAGATAACATACAGCTACATCTTATGTATAGCTTACATATTCTGACCATACGTTTAAGATATTACACTTTATGTAAACCACTTAATCCAGTGTCTGGTGCATGCTATTGACAAGGTATTATAATTACTGGTTTCATTATCATCATAATCGTTATTGGTTGATGGATATAGCTACTGTTAATACTGGTCAGCTTAAATATTACTCTTTCCTCCTACTGTTTTGATTTAGTTTATTTCTCTTATTTCAAAGATCCTATGAGAAAAACAATTGTCATCAGCTCATCTTTAAGACACCTATTTACTCCTCAAGATTATTTAGCATACACAAATGACTACAAGAGGGTCTAACGTGGGATATTCTCAGCAATGCTTATTTCCCCTTCTATTGACATTAACTATTATGATTGTTACCCATAATTTGGTAACTACTATCATTATTACTTCCATGTCATTTCAAGTCTTAATGCAAAAGTAGAATTTCTACTTTTCTTTCCTTTAAATATCATGACCCAATTAAGTTCAAGAGTTCCATTTTTGTTAACTTCAGCTGTTAAATAATTCATTTCCATCAGCTGTGGTAATCTGACCAAACAGATAAGTGAAATATGGCATTTGCAAATTGTTTACTTTTCTATGAAAGTCACAAATAAGAAGTGCTTTCTAGGATTTGATAAATCTAGAGTTGGAACTCATGTATAAGATCCTATAGGATGCAAAAGAACATCGCTGATCAAGTGCCAACTAGGTACCATTGCTGTGCTGGATATTAGCTTGTTAATGCCCATAACAACCTCTGACTTCCTGTCATTGATCCTAATTTACGAGAGAGGCAATTCAGGCAAAGAGAGGTTGGCAGTCCTCTACAAGGTCATGTATTTTGTACATGACAGAAAGAATATCCCCCACAATCAAATTAACAGATACAATTTGTTGTATGTTTTAATCCTAATAAAGGGATCATATACAAGCAAAAAACACCCACTCTCTGAACTCAGATCAAGAGCAGGAATGTTGAAGGTGACATTCAGACCCTGAGGCACATCTGATTCACTGGCTGCTGTACATCCCGGCTAGTTGCCTCTCTCACTGTGTCTTTCAGAATAGCCTATTTTGGTCCCAAAGCCATCAGCAAACTTGAAATAACTGAACATGTAACAAGAACTTATAAAAAAAAATTTAAAAGAAAGAAAGAAAGAAACACTTGCAGAGACAGGTGCCCTCTTTGTGATTGTACAACTTGCAAAACACTCAACTCCAAAAGGGAAATCCACAAGGGCCCCTCAGCACCCGAGATTGATAGGAAAAGAATCAGAGACACAGGTCAGTTTCTCTTTCTGCTTTTGCCTTTATTTTTTTATGACGATTCATCCTGTAATGTGAGTCAAATAAACTCACCATGGGGTTATTTTTACTGTTTATTTTGGGCTTGGTTATGGTACATCCTTTTCACTCAAATGTACGCATGAATAAAAGGACAATTTTAAGCTGCATTTTGGAAAAAGCATTCTATCGTGGGAAAATAAAATGGTTTTTTTTTTGAGTTACAAAGTTGTGTTAAATTTCTGCTCTACTGCTTACTATCTGTGTGACCTGAAGCCCATTCCCTAAAGTCTTTGAATATGAACTCTGACTTAGGTTAAAGGATATAATAGAGATTCCACACGGTTATCTTGGGAAATTTTTTAAAAGGAGTTCCAGATTCTCAGTGTGACATTAAATGAATATTGATTTCTCATATGTATGCTCTGTCTTCTCTCAGTTTGACCCTAACTTGGTGGATCTCATTGTAAAAATGGTAGCAGACTTGGAGGCATAAAATCTGAGCTTCCATCCAGCTTCTGGCTTAGGAGTATGACATGGTAGGATATACATCAAAGCACAGAAACAACAGATTTGTTCTCTCAGAAGAGTGAACCACCTTGTCACCTGCTCATAACTCGGTATTTTTGGGAATGATGAACCGTGAGGCCATCTGCCAGGGCGGCAGATAGCTCAGGCCTGGCTTGACCAACTCAGACAATAAATGCCCATGTGTCCTTGAGCAAATGGTACAGTCTTTCTGAATTTCAGACGCTCATTTCAAAATGGCATTAATAATAGTGCCTACACCAGAAGGCAAGGATGAACACCGAGCGAGGTAGCATTAAATGAGCAGTGGTTGACAGTTTGCATTCTACTTGCTCGTTATCTTCAATTTATTTTTTGTAATTTATATTTTAGATGACTATTTACCTGTTCATTTATGTGTCTGTACATTTGTTCATTCATATAAGCATTTGTTCGGCAAGTATTTCTGGAGCCACTGCCACGTAGCAGACACTGTTGGCAGTTTAGAGAAGTGTCAGACGCGGCTGTGGCCCTTAAGGAGCCTACAGTGAGTAAAGTGTAAGACTGACGAGCTATCAGGTGCCTGACACTGGCAAGCGTCAAAAACGGAGGTGTGCAGAGTGGGATGAGAAAATCTAACCTCGAGGGAAAATAAAAAGGAACTCGAGCCTTCATTTCTCACTGGTGCCCAGTCGCCACACTGAGTGGATATTTTAGGAACTAACTGCTGAAGATGATCTCATATGCCAGGCCGGCTCAGGATGGAAAATTTTTCCAATTTATATTTCACTGTAGCTTTCAATAAGCCAAGGTGCCAAAAATGAACAGTATTAATTATAGGTTTTTTCCATTGTGGCTTTAATTTTCTAGATTTCCATCGGTTGAGCAACATTCTTATTCCAGGAAGGCTGTTTGAATGTGTTTGGAACACAACTGTGGCCACTTCCATCATGAAGAAGTGCAAGTCCACAGTTGGATGGGGCATTTTTGCAGTCAACAGATTTCATTTTAGGAGGTATTTGAAATAAAAACCAAATCACCCACGGAAAGACTTTCTCTAAAAAAATCAAGAAAAATGGGTAGTGGGGTGAATTTTAAAGATAAAATAAGTAAAAATGAGGTTTAGAATGTTTTTAATTGTACATTAAAGTATGTTTTATTCTCTTTTGCAAGTCCTGGGACACAAAGAGCATTGGCCTGAGAGTCCAACTTGACCCTTAGCTTCATCTCTAATTAGCCAAGTACTCTTGAGCAAGTCAAACCCATTCTGAGTGTCAGTCTTTTCTCTTGTAAAAATAGAGATAATTACATGACTTTAAAAATAGATAACCACATAAAAGCTCTGTGAGTCACTGATATTTAGTAAATAACATATATCAGTGATGATGATGACAATGATAATACCTATTTTTTAAAAAAATTCAAGCAGTTTATTTTTAATGTAGCCAGTTAAGAAACATCATTGCAAGCTGCACTAGAATGTGATTGCAAGTTGGGTTAAGAGATATGGAATCTAGATTAGATATATGAGCTAACGCTCCAAGAGGAAACTGGAGTGTAAACATTAATTCTTTCTTTCTTTCTTTATTTATTTATTTTAAAGACTTGGGGTACAATTCAGGGTTAGGTATACAAACATTGATTATGCAGGTACCCTTGGTACCCTTTTGATGAGGTGTGTAACTCCCTCCCCTAGCAGTTTCCCTCAACTGCCAATCCCACTTAACCTCCCCTGGCTGTTTCTCACCACTGCCAATCCCTTTCTTATGGTATTATGATAATTGTTCAAGGTCCGCTTATGAGTGAGAACCTATGGTACTCTAATCTTTGTTTCTGTGATAAATCGCTGAGTATGACCGACTCTAAATCCATCCAAATTGCTCCAAAATCCATATGTTGGTCCTTCTTTATGACTGCAAAATATTCCGTTGTGTATGTGTACCACATTTTTTTAATCCAGTCCAGCTTCCATGATCAGCATGGTTGGTTCCATTTTTTTTTTTATTGTGAATAGAGCTGCAACAAACATATGTGTGCAGGTATATCTTTTCTGTAGAATGATTTGTGTTATTCTGGGCATATTCCCAATAGGGGAAGTGCTAGGTCATATGGAAGGTCAATTTCTAGTTCTTTCAGAAACTGCCACACTGTCTTTCAAAGAGGTTGCACTAGTTTGCATTCCCACCAGCAGTATAGAAGTGTTTCTTTTTCTCTGCATCCTTGCCAGCATCTGTTATTGATTGTTTTATTAATGATAGCCATTCTTACTGGGGTTAGGTGGTATCTCAGTGTGGTTTTGATTTGCATTTCTCTGATGATGAGTGAGGCTGAGCACTTTTTCATGTGTCTGTTGTCTGCCTGTATATCTTCTTTTGAGAAGTGTCTATTCATGTCTTTTGCCCACTTTTTAATGGGTATGTTTGCTGCTTTTTTCCTTTCGGTGCATTTGAGTTCCTTGTAGATCCTAGATGTGGCCTTTGTCAGATATACAGCTGGCAAATATTTTTTCCCATTCTGTAGGTGGTCACCCTGCTCTCTTGATGGTTTCTTTTGCTTTGCAGAAGCTCGTTAGTTTGATGAAGTCCCACTTGTCTATCTTACTTCTTAAAGTATGGACACTTAGGGTTCTGAATAGGAATTCGTTGCCGGTTCCAATTTCCATAAGGGTGTGTCTTGTGTTTTCTAAGATTCTTATAGTTTGAGGTTTACGTTTAGGTCTTTGATACATTTAGAGTTAACTTTTGTGTATGGTGCTAGGTAGGGGTCCTGTTTCAATCTTCTGCATGTGATCAGCCAGTTTTCCCAGCACCATTTGCTGAATAAATTCTCCTCTCCCCAGTGGTTGTTGTTGGAGGCTTTGTCAAAGATTAGTTGGTTGAGAAATTGAGATTTTGCTTCTAGAAACTCTATTCTGTTCCATTGGTCTATATGCCTGTTCTTGTACCAATACCAGGCTGTTTTGATTACTTTAGCCTTATAGTAAAGTTTGAAGTCTGGAAGTATGATACCTCCTGCTTTGTTTCTTTTGCTAAGGATTGTTTTGGCTATTCGTGGTCGTTTATGTTTCCGTATAAATTTCTGTATTGTCATTTCCAGGTCTGAGAAGAATGTTGTTGGTAATTTAATGTATATTGCATTGAAACTGAAGATTGCCTTGGGTAGGATGGATATCTTAACAATGTTGGTTCTTTCTATGCATGAGCATGGAATCTTTTTCCATTTGTTTGTGTCTTCTTGGATTTCTTTGAGTAGTGTTTTGTAGTTCTCATTTTAAAGGTCTTTTGCTTCTCTGGGTAGGAAGATACCGAGGTATTTCATTTTTTTTTGTGGCTATAACGAGATCATCCTTTTAATTTGGATCTCTGCCTGCTTGTTGGTGGTGTATAGGAATGCAACTACCTTTTGCACATTTATTTTGTTCCCTGGGATTTTACGAAAGTCCTTTATCAGTGCAAGCAGGTTGTTGACAAATTCTCTCTTATTTTCAAGGTATAGGATCATATCATCAGCAAAGAGGGATAACTTGACTTCCTCTTTTCCTATTTGGATACCCCCGATTTCCTTCTCTTGTCTAATTGCCTTCGCTAGAACTTCCAACACAATGTTAAACAGGAGGGGTGAGAGTGGGCAGCATTGTCTTGTTCCAGTTTTCAGGGGAAATGTTTCCAGTTTCTGTCCATTTAACAATATGTTAGCTGTGGGTTTATTATAGATGGCATTTACTATTTTGAGGTATGTTCTTTCTATACCTAAGTGTTTGAGGGTTTTTATCAAGAAGCGATGCTGGATTTTATCAAAAGCTTTTTCTGCATCTAATGATACAAATTACATGTGGTTGTTGCTTTTACATCTGTTGATGTACTTAATTACATTTATGGTCTTACAAATGTTGAACCAGCCCTGCATCCTGAGGATGAAGCCTACTTGGTTATGGTGGATGATTTTTAGTATGTGTTTTTGGATCCGATTTGCTAGAATCTTGTTAAGAATTTTTGCTTCTGTGTTCATTAGGGATATTGGCCTGTAGTTCTCTTTTTTGTTGAATCTTTACCTGGTTTGGGTATCAGTGTGATATTAGCTTCATAAAATGATTTGGGGAGAATTCCATCTTTCTCAATTGCCTGGAATACTTTCAATAGGATTGGTATCAGCTCCTCCTGGCATGTTTTGTATAATTCTGCTGGAGAAGCATCCTGTCTAGGGCTTTTTTTTTTTGTAGGTAGTTTTCATATGACGGAATCAATTTCCTGGGTTGTTATTGATCTATTTAGTGTCTCAATGTATTCTTGTTTCAACCTCAGGAGGTTTTGTGATGTCAGAAATTCCTCCATTTCTTTTAGGTTCCCAAGTTTGTTTCCATATAGGTGTACACAGTAATCTTTGGTAATCATTTGTATTTCTTTGGGATTAGTTGTGATTAGATCTTTTGTATTTCTGCTTGTGTTTATTTGGGCTTTTTCTCTCGTTCTTGGTAATTCTGGCTAGGGGTTCATCAATCTTGTTAATTCTTTCAAAGAACCAGCTTTTTGTTTGTTGATGTTTTCTATGATGTTTTTGTCTTCTATGTCCCGTAATTGGGCTCTTATTTTGGTGATTTGTATTCTTCTGCTAAAGTTGGAGTTTTGGTGGTCTTCTCTTGCCAGCTCCCTTAGGCTATTTGTTAGGCTCTCAACTCATTAACACTTTCATTGGGAAAAAAAGTGCTTGAGTATGTAAATATTCCCATGGACCTAAAGAAGATTGCATGGAGCTGTGAAGAATCTTAGAAAACTAAAAGTCAAATTGTGGTCCCCCTTAAAGCTTGTGAGATTTCTTTTGCTACTACTTTAAATAGAAGAGTCTTGGGATACCTCAGATGGCCAAGGGCAGCTCATCAAAAGTGTTCTTCAATTAGAAAGAGGATCTGGGATGGTAACTCTCATGTAGTGTAATATAAAACTTCCACAGGTGAGCCAACAATATACATCCATGTGCATAAGTAGGTGCAGTTAAAAGTAAATATAACACTGTTCGCATGATGCCTGGCAAATAAAATGTGAGCTGAATTGGTTAAAAAATACAAAGAAGCATGAGCTTCAGTGTGCCTTGGGTAAGTGATAAGAAGCAAAGCATTATGAATAGCTAGGTATGGGAAGTTCAAGAAGTTCACCTAGCAAGTATAACAAAGCTGAGTAAGGGCAGTGCAAGTTTCTTCTCCAACAGCTGCCTTATGCCCAGTTTCAAGAGCCAGGTCCACCTTATCAATGAGGATTCTATAACTACGGATAACTTTTTGAGTATCTTAATACTTCTGCATTCAGCAACAGAAGTTCGAGCATTTGACATCACTCAGCTTCCACATAAGGTTTTAAATCATTGAGGCGCAAAAGGTAAACAAAGACCTCAGTCAGGCTCACTCATAGACGTATTTGATCCATTCATTGTCTATTGCTATATAATAAACTATCTCAAAATTTAACAGCTTAAAACAGCATAATTTCATTATTTTATGGTTTCTGTGGGACAAGCATGAAGGTATGATTTAATGAGGTCCTCTGCGTCATGGTCTCTTACAAGACTGTACTCAAGATGTAGGCTCTTCTGAAGTGCAAGTGGGGAAGGTTTCACTTCCAGAGTCACTCCGGTGGTGGTTGGTAGCATTTAATTACTAAAATGCTGTTGGCCAGAGGTCTCCCTCAGTTCCTTCTCACTCTACCCTCTCCACAGAGCATGTCACAACATAAAAATTCATTTCATCAAAATTAGCAAGTGAGAAAGTAAGAAAGAGTACCAACAAAAGAGAGACTACTAGCAAGACAGAAATCAGTTTTTTATAGCCTAAAACAAGAGAGTTACGTTTGTATCCCTTTCATTAGATTTTATTCATTAGAAACAGGTCCCTGGGTCTAGCTCACACCATAGGGAGGAATTTACAAAGCCTTGAACATCAGGAGAAGTGATTCCTTAGGTGTAATATTAATTGGCTGCCTATCTTAGTCCTTTGGAGTTGCTATAACAAAAAATACAATGAGTTGTGTGGCTTATAAAAAGTAAATATTTGTTTCTCACAGTTCTGAGGGCTGAGAAGTCCAAGATCAAGACTCTGAAAGAGTTGGTGTCTAGTGGATACACTCTTCCTTGTTTGCAGATGAATCTTCCCCACATCCTCATATGGTATAAGAGGCTAGCTAGCTCTCCTGGGTCTCTTTTATAAGAGTGCTAATCCCATTCATCAGCAAACATCCCTCATGACCTAATCACTTTTGAAAATGCCTCACCTTCCAATGTCATCACTTTGGGAGCTAGAATTTTAACATATCAGTTTTGAGGGAAAACAAACATTCAGACTGTCACATAATCTAACACCTTTGAAAGGTCAAGTGGTAAAATTCTTGGTTTCCTCTCTCAATATCTTTTTTCTACCATTTCATAATTTGGATTCTGATATGATACTCTTTCCAGCCAATACTTTTAGTCCCATTCTTACTTTCTTTTATGTGTTTTTAAAAATTATATTTTTGATCCTGAGGATATCTGTACAATAAAAAAAAAGGAAATTGGAGTTCCCAAAGTTAGACAACTACTTACTATATACTAGGGAAAATACTGTGGACTAAGGAAAAAAAATTCTGCTTTTTAATCCTCATTTTTGTAAGCTGTTAATGGAGCTACTAGCCAATATAGTACAATGATTATTATTATAGGATTTGGAGTCAAACATTCTGGATTGTATACTAGATTTCTAATTTCCTAGAATTTTATTCTACAAAATCACTTTACATTTTTTCTTTTTAAAATTTCCCAACTCACTGCACATTGGAGTATATTTCCAATTCATAGATGAAGAAACTGAGACTTAGAAAAATTGAGGACTCAGTAAAATTACTTGTTTCCAGCATGTGCTCAATTAATTTTTGCTACTATTAAGTTTTAATTTTAATTTTTAGCATTCCACTTGCATATGAAATGTATAAAACTATACATATGAGATTGCCTAATTCAATGATTGTAAAGTAAAACTTCAGGGTAACACAAACAAATCGTTAATATGCGAGTATATTTGCACATATATGTAGACGTATGTGTATATAAATATATAATATATAATTCCAAAACTACCTAAGGAAGTAAAAACAAAACTCAGTTATCTCATTACTCATAAACATAAAAAAGATGAAGTCATAAAAATCTTATTGTTTTAAAAATAAATCACAGTCAATATTTTCTCAAAGAAAATGCCAAGCCCTAATGGTTTTACATAATCCTAAGTATATAGTATTGCATATAGTATTGTATAAAAGTATGCCATAACCAAATAAGATTGATTTCAGCAATTCAAGGTTAATTCAACATCAAATAATTTATTATAGTTCATTACATTAATGTGTTAAAAGAAGAAAATATGGTCAGATCAACAAATGCAGATAAAAACATTTATGATGTAGGCATATGATATGAAAACTAATGAAAATTACCCATTTGTAAATCTAGAATATTAAACATTATTCTTAAAATGACCAACACTATACTGTGCTTACCATGCGCCCTATTGCAAGTAATTTATACACACTTATTCATTTAAGCTTCCGATCACACAAATTTTGTGAATGTAAATCTGATATTCAAATAAATAAGAAAAAGCCCAAAAAAGTGTGACAGCTATGACCAGAAATTTCTCAGATGAAGAAATAGCCATATTTTAAAATATGCACAGTGTCATAATTCACAAAATATGTATAAGTTAAAAACACAAAATACATCTTTTCACATCTGTCAGATGGACAAAACTTTGTCTTTTATTATTGAGTGCTGATGAGAATGCAGATCACCAGAAAATAATATATATTGTTGTGGGAGCATAAATGTTTACAGATACTTTGATACACAATTGGGTGATGGCCTATCAATTTACACTCGTACTTGTATCACAATCCACAAGCCAGCAGTTTAGCTAGTACGTGTATACCCAAGAGACTGTCTACGTCATGAAACATAGACAACAACCCATACAGCAATACTAATACTGATTCTCATACTGATACCAATACTGATATAGATACTGATATCAAAGCTACTGCCTAACATGCACTACATGATGTAGTGGTTCTCAAATCTTAGGTATAAATAGAATCACCCAGAAGGCTTGTTAAAACACAGCCTCCTGGACCCCATCACTGACTGATTTAGCAGGTCTTGGTATGGCTGGATAATTTGCATTTTTAACAAGTTCCCGGGTGATGCTGATGCACCATATTCTCAGCACCACAGATACAGTGCCTACTGTAAGTCACCATTCAAAGTGCTTACACATATTAACTTTATTAAGCTTCCCAAGAATCCTATGAAGTAGGTAACTATTATCTTTATTTTTATTTTTATTTTAAAGATGTGGGGTACAGTTCAGGGTTAGGTATACAAATGATCATTGTACAGGTAAAGTTTGGGCCTCACTTTGATCCCCACTTCACCTGGTTTGAGATCAGGTAATCTTATTGATGAAGTGTGCCCTCCCCCTCCCCTGGCAGTTTCCCACTACCACGAATCCCTTTCTTATAGTATTATGATAATTGTTCAGGGTCTGCTTATGAGTGAGAACATGTAGTACTCAGTTCTTTGTTTCTGTGATAGATCACTGAATATTATAGACTTTAAATCCATCCAAGTTGCTGCAAAGTTCATAATTTCTCCTTCTTTATGACTGCGTAATATCCCATCGTGTATATATACTACATTTTTTTAATCCAGTCCACTTTCGATGGGCACCATGATTGGTTCCATGTTTTTGCTATTGTGAATAATGCTGCAATAGACATGCATGTGCAGGTATATTTTTTATAGAAGATTAGAGTTCCCCCAAGTATAATCCCAGAAAGGGAATTGCTAGGTCATATGGAAGGTCGATTTTTAGATCTTTTAGAAATTGCCACATTGTTTTCCACAGAGGTTGTACTTACTAGTTTACACTCCCATCAA
>CAUYQG010205157.1:0-12948 GCA_963574415.1 Tarsius wallacei | reverse complement strand
TAGAAAGCGTATTTGAGAAAATAATTGCCGAATGTTTCCTAAATCTGGGGAAAAATGACACCACCCAGAATTATATGGATTATAGGAAACCACTATGAATAATTACATATTAACACATTTTATAATCTAGATGAAATGGATACATTTCTAGACACATATGCCTACCAAGAATGAATCATGAAGAAATGGAAAATCTAAACAGACTAATAACAAGTAAAGAAATTAAATCTGTAATAAATCATATCATCATTTCTATAGATGCACAAAAAGCATTTGACAAAATTCAATACCTTTTGTGATGAAAAAACTCAACAAATTAGGTATAGAGGAAATGTACTTCAAAACTATAAAGGCCATAGATGACAAATCTGTAGCTCACATTATTCTAAACTGTGGAAAGTTGGAAACATTTGTCACTAAAATCAGGGACAAAACAATATCCACACTCACCACTTCTTTTCAACAGAACAATTAGGCAAGAAAAAGAAATAAAAGGCATTTTAATAAGCAAGTAAGAAATTGTCTCTGTTTATTAATCTTATATATAGAAAATTCTACAGATTCCATCCAAAAACTAATAAAGGAGTAAGTTACAGGATACAAAGTAACATAAAAAATCAGTAGTGTTTCTATATGATAATAACAAACATTCTTAAAAACAAACAAAAATCTAGAAACAGTCTCGTGACAGCCACAGAAAATTTGAATACCTAGGTGTAAATTTAACCAAGAATACAAAAGACCTGAACATTCAAAATTATAAAACACTGATTTTAAAAATGGGAAAAAAACACACGAATAAATGAAAAGTTATTTTGTAATCATGGTATCCGATAATATTGTAAAAATGTTTATGGTATCCAAAGTAACCTACAAATTCAATACAAGCCCTATCAAAATTCCAATGCCATTTTTTTTTCTTTTTTGCCTGCCCTGATTCTCCCAGGCAGGACCTGGCTATCGCCACTGGGCACTGGCCTTTGTGAATGTCTCTGGGTTCAGGAGTCTGTCTCCCCTACTGGGTGTGAGCCCCCAGGAATGAAGACTGCCTTGGTCTTATTTTTCTTTCCCTTTCCCAAGCTGATGGGGGATAGAACATTCTGGGTGTTCAATTCTTCTATGCTGGATAAACGAGTCAGCTTGTGACAGCTCATCACAGAGCTATATAGGCTGCAGCAGGACTCAGAGGAGGGGTGGGGCCCCCTTCTCCCCCACCCTGTCTCTCCCCACCAAGATGGGACCCATCCTTCAGGTAGGAGTTCCATGCTGCCTCCGCCATCCGGCTCTCCAGGTCCAGCAGCCCCACGCGTGGGCCTCCGCCGGTAACGTGTGCAGTTAAATGTACAAATCAGCCTACCGCAAGCACAGCGTGTGGCCTCGGGCAGAGTGAGCCTCCTCCCTGGGCTCAGTGTCCCCATTGTAAAGTAAGCTTTCACAGCTCTGGGATCCTACCCTCGCCTCAGACCCCCCTCTTTCTAGTGGTAAATCCAGATTTCTGTATACCCCGTCCCGGGCTTCCAGCCCTTTCTAGCAGTGATGAGTGCACATTGAGGAAATGAGACAGAATTGTAGGAGCTGGAGAACCGGGTGGCTAGCGGGAGCCTTCCACAGACACCCAGTGATGGGGGCACAGACCATAGACCCCCGCCTCTCCTAACCCCAGTCCTTCTGGCCTCTTTCAATCCTCAGATCTGTCAGTGTTCCGGATCCTCTCATCGCCAACATGGACGGGACCTCTTCCCCTTCAGTTTTAGTCCCTCAACCTGCCACACTGGGGTCCTTCTGCTCCTGCCGGGCCCCAGTTCACTCACCAGTGCCTTGACCCCAGCCGGGCCGAAGTGGAGCTGGCCCTTGCCCCCTCAGCCTTCTCTTCCTGCTGTGCTTCCCTCACCCCTGCTCCCTGGGGTCTCGGCAGTGCTCCACCCCCACCCTCCAGTCCAGGACCTCCACTGTCCACCTGCCCCGTTGACCAGCCCTTCCTCCCTTTCTCAACAAGCCTCCCAATGTCAATTTTAATAGAAATAGGAAAAACAATTTTAAATTCATGTGGAACTATACAAGATCCCGATAGCCAAACTGTCTTAGGCAAAAAGAACAAAACTGGAAGCATCATATTCCCTCATTTTAAAATATATTATAAAGCAATTGCAATCAAAGCAGCATGGTACTGGCATAAAAACAGATATATTAGCAGATGAAATAGGTGGGAAAAAAAACAGAAATAAATTCACACATTTTTGGACAATTGATTTTTGACAAAGGTGTAAAGCGCACACAATGAAGTAAGGGCAGTTTCATTAATAAATGCTTTTGGAAAATTGAATATCCACATGCAACAAAATTTAAACTCTTATGTTATATACAAAAATAAACTCAAAATGAATTAAAGCCTCAACTGTAAGACCTGAAACTACAAAACAACTAGATGAAAACAGGGGAAATTCTCTATGGCATTGGACTGGAAAATGATTTTTTGGATAAGGCCCTGAAAGCACAGGCAAAAAAAGTAAAAATAGACAAATGGGATAATATCAAAGTAAAAAGCTTCTGAACAGTCAGTAAAACTGTTGGAGAGGAAGTAAAAAAATGGGAATTCTTATACATTGTTGGTAGAAATGTGAATTAGTACAGCCATTATGAAAAACGGTATGGAAGCCATTCAGAAAACTAAAAACAGAGCTACTATATGATCAAGTAATCCCACTTTTTGGTATATCTCCAAAGAAACTGAAATAAACATGTGAAAGAGATATCTGCACATCTGTGTTCATTGCTGCACTATTCACAATAGCCAATATATGGAATCAACATAAGTGTCTATCGGTGGATGAATGAATAACGAAAATGTGGCATATAAACGCAAGAAAATATTATTCAGCTTTATGAAAGAGGGAAATCTTGTTATTTGCTACAACATGGATGAATCTGGAGAACATTGTGCTAAGTGAAATAAGCCAGGTGCAAAATGACGAATACAACAGATTTTCATTTATTTGTAGAATCTAATAAAGATGAACTCATAGAAGTAGAGAGTAGGGTGATGGCTACCACAGATTGGGGGTTCAGTTGGGGACAAAGGGAGTGGGGAGTTGTTGAATAAAAGATACAAATTTTCAAATAGACAGGAGAAAGGTTTTGAAATCCATTGCACTGTAGGATAACTATAGTCAACAATAAAGCATTGTATATCTTAAAATAAAAAAGTAAATTTCAAATACCTTGCCTTAAAAATTGTTGGTAAGCAAAATGATAGTTATGTTAATTAGCTTGATTTAATAATTTCACATATTGTATACATATTTCAAAATATTACATCGTGCCCCATAAATGTATGCAATGATAATTTGTCAATCAAAAATAATATTAATAATTTAAAATTTTAAAAATTGCAGCAGCATGTCATTAGTTTGTTTAAAACTTAGATAAAAAAATAAAAATAAATACAAATTGCATCATGTAATTATAGAATACTTTTTGTTAATGTGAGTTCCATTTTAAAAAATTTGCTAAAATATTGATAATTTATTCTGAGTCACAATAAGGTAGGTATTGTAATAACATTCGAATAATACAAGTAAAATTTATGGCAAAATTGCCTATAAAGATGGTATCAATATAATTTATTTAACGTGTGTACACACACACATATATGAAGACTTCAAAAAGTTCACGGGAAATTAAATTAAAAGATAAAAATAAAAAACATACACTATTTTTCAACATAAGCAAGCTCTCACAAAATTGTCCTTGCTTGCTGAGAGGAATGAGCAGGAGCATTGTGGAGAAGAAAGTCTTCCTAGTGAAGTTTTCTCTGTTGTTTTTCTGCTAAAGCATCAGCCAACATTTTCAAAACAGTAAAAAGTAGATGTTATTTTTCTGTGGCCCTCTAGAAAGTCTACAAGCAAAATGCTTTCAGCATCTCAAAAAACTTTTGTTATGACCTTTGCTCTCAACGGATCCACTTTTCCTTTGACTGAACCACTTCCATCTCTTGGTACCCATTGTTTTGATTGTGCTTTGTTTTCAGAATCATAATGATAAAGCCATGTTTTATCTTCTGTTGCAATTCTTTGAAGAAATGCTTCAAGATCTCAAGCCCAGCATGGTGGCTTGTGCCTGTAATACAAGCAACTTGGGAGGTTGAGGTGGGAAAATTGCTTGAAGGTAGAAGTTTGAGACCAGCCTGGGCAAGATAGTAAGACCCAGTATCTTAAAAAAAGAAATTAACTAGACCTGATAGCGTGTGCCTATATAGTCTCAGCCACTTAGGAGGCTGAAGTAGGAGGACTGCTTAATCCTAAGACAAGGCTGCAGTGAGCCATGATTACACCACTGTACTCCAGCCTGGGCAGCAGAGCGAGACTCTGATTTTAAAAAATAATAATAAAACTCTTCAGGATTTTGATTCTACTTGTTTAAAATTTCCATGGAAAGTTCTACTCTTATCTGCAGCTGATCTGGGTACAACTGTTTTGGCATCCATGAAGTGGAAATTTTGCTCAACTTAAATTTTTCAGTCAGAATTCTGTAAACTGAACCAATTGAGACTTTTTAGTGTTGGCTATTGTTTGTGTTGCTAGTCATTGGTCCTTTTCCATTAGAACACAAACACGATGAATATTTTCCTCACAAATTGATGTGGGTGACCTGCCTCTGTGGCTTCATCAAGAAGAAACATTGGTCCCTTCTATAATGAGTTACCCATTTTGGGAGGGGGCATTGTTTCTGTAACCTTTTTTGTAGCGCATCAATAATTATATTATTCTTCCACTCAAGAGTCATCTTAAATTTTATGTTTATTCTTGGTTCAATTTTAGTAAAAATCACATTCTAATGGATTTTTTTTCAAACTGATGTCTTATCTTTCATAGTGCCTCAAACCTCAGACATGTTATAGCAAGTTACTACTAGTTTATTTTGTTGCAAAAAATGTAAAATCCATGCATAGTTTTTTTTCAAAATGTGCATTTCCAAGAAAATTTTGAAGATCCCCTCATACGCTAGAATGGGTTTTCAACTAATTCTTTTAATGTAGAACACCATATTAAAATAACGTTCAAAAGCTTAGTACATAAAATAGATTAGTGTGAAGGAGCTTTCTTTGCTAAGTTTCTTTCCAATCATACTACTCATTTCATGTCTTATCTCTCTGTCTACCTGGAGACACCACCATGACATTCCTAATGTTTAGTGGACTTGAGCTTACAATGATGGCACAAGATCAGCGTCAGAAGTAGAGATCATTTCACTACATCATTTAGTGTTAATTAAGCGTCGTTGTTTTTAGAGTTTAAATATCTTTAAGTTGAATTTTCAGTATCCTCCTTGAGAACAGAAGTGTTCTGAAAAATATAGAGTCCCTGACAAAATACTTTAGGGACTGATTTCTCTATGAGAGCCTATGTTGGTGAAATATGGCTGTATTTGGGAATATTGAAGCCCCTTTGACTGAAGAAACAATAGTCTTGGTGGGGAAATCTAAGGGCACTCTCTACTCAAGCTGCTCAGTGTTGAATAGAGTGAGCTATTTCAGATATTAAGGTAATATATAGATAGCTGAAATATTTAAACAGACAATACTCAAAGTTTTGTTCATCTGGCACATGAATAATCAAGTTACTTTCAACTGGATCTGATGAAATAAAACAGATATGATCATACATGCAGAAAAGTTTACGGAACATTTTATCCTTAATTGTAATGGAATCTTTATAAATATCCTGCAGCAGCAGATAACCTAAAGCTTGCTTTAGAATTTCTAATGATAGAAGAAACCTCCCCCCCACAGCAATCACAATAATAGAAAAGTACCTCAGTTTGTGAGACCAAGATTTAAGACCATCAATTTTGCAATATTTACCATTATATTAGCAAACAAACAAGCAAACAAAAACAAAAAAAACAAATGTCTGTGGATGAGGGCATGAGCAATTTATTGCAACTTTTTTCATTACTCATCTCATGGGTTTCTTTTCTTTAGTTCTCAATTATGTTTGTGGCCAGAATTATATCTTTACTCCATGTTTTGCTTTCAGATTTTAATTCAGGATAAAGAAACAAACATTTGCCATTTTGATGTGTT
This sequence comes from Tarsius wallacei, assembly GCA_963574415.1. Lineage (NCBI taxonomy): Eukaryota > Metazoa > Chordata > Mammalia > Primates > Tarsiidae > Tarsius > Tarsius wallacei. The sequence goes on along the minus strand of CAUYQG010205157.1, from coordinate 6,866 downwards.
TTAAATTTCTTAGTAAATTCTGTTGGAGCTCTTTTAAGTACATAAAGATCCCTTTCTTTCTAGTCATAGAATGCACACTTCCCTTGTTTATCTGTTGTTGGAGAGAAAATAGACAAACTGTGAGAACACTAACAGCATCTTCCATTTCCTACCACACATCCCCTCCTCTCATTCTTGCCCCTGGAGCCATGGCAACAGTGTCAGCTAGGCCAGGGAAACAAGGCAGACTTAGGAAGATCTTGATTTTTGCCTAAATAATCTTCAAGCAGCTCAGACCATTTGGCATCCAACACACACCTTACAGCAGTTGTATTGCTACATCAAGAATATTCAGGCAGTTGAAAACTTTGCCTTCTGGTGGACTTTAATAAACATCATAGTAAGTCACCTGCAGTTCTAGTCAATTAAGTTTTGCAAAATCTTTCTGTATTGTGTTCTACATTGTGAGTCATAGATTACACTGTCACAAAGTAATGTAGTGCCGTTTCAAATCCCTGAATAATCACTGAATAAAACTGCAGGGTTTCTTGTTATGAATCACAAAAATGATTTCTTGCCCAGGGATAGTTCTCCTTATGAGGTTAGATGTGTTGTTAAATAATATTGAAACTGTGAGATAATTAATGATAGTGATAATTTCCTACTTGATATTTGCTTGCAGAGTTTCCTTTTTTTATTTGTGAAGATTATAGGTTTAATATTGTTTTAGATTTGACTATTTTCCTGTAATAATGTAAAAAATTATTAATATGAAAAACATAGCACTTAAGAATGGAATTTCATCAAAATTTTTGATCACAGTAGTATTTTAAAAATAAGCTTCCATCTTTGTAACCATCTGAAAATATAAAAAGTACATACTTATGAAGAATAGCAGATACTTATATTGACATATATCACTACATAAAGATATACTATGAGAGAAAATGATCATAAAATTTCTCACTCATTCATTATTTCATTCATTCACTCATACTAATCCAGTAAGTATAATCTATGATGATGGAAGTCCTAAAAATGGAGACAAAGCATTGGATCTGATCACAGTAGTAAATTTTGAATGAAAGAAACAGAGTGAATGTTTCAACAGTCAATTGTATTTTCCTTAGCTAAAGAAAAGTGATTCTTTCACAAATACAGGAGAAACCTGATTGACTACCTCACTACATTCTTAAGATGTGAGCTATATTTTTATATAAATTTAATTTTCTTATATGTGACAATCCAAACTCTATTTAGGATTTTAAAACAGAGTAAAAGAAATAAATTAAATGGTGCCAATGATGGTGGTCAAACTTTGGCTTTCATTTTGAAACGATGTTGAAGTATGGGGACACAATGCTAGAACAAGTAGATTTAGAAGAATTTTAGGTCAGTGGGAGAAATTATCCAGTCTACTTGATGAGTGCCAGTAAATACATGAAAACAAATAAGCATCTATAATTTTTTTATTTATTTTTTATTTATTTTTTTTATTTTTATTTTTTTTTATTGTGATATTGAGGGGTACATTTAAGGGTTAGGTACACAAATATGTCTCATTCAGGCACCCTTGTTTGTAAGAAGTGTCCCCCCATCCCAAGACAGGTATTTACTGCCATTAATTGCTTCCCCTATCCCTCCCACCCCCCCATCATTTCCCGCCACTGTCAGTCATTTTCTTGTGGTAATACGTTGGGTGATCAAGGTCTACTATATGAGTGAGAACATGTGATACTCAGTTTTTTGTTTCTGTGAGAGGTCACTCAGTATTATAGACTCTAGTTCCATCCAGGTTGCTGCGAATACTTTCAAAGGAGTAAAGGGTTAGACTGACATATGACTTATCAACAGCAGAAGACAGTGGAAGGATATCCTCCACTTAATGAGAGAAAATTGTTGCCACTCTTGAGTTCTATATCCAGTGAAAAATATTTCAGTGGTGAAAGTAAAATAATGACATTTTCAGACTAATGAAGACTGAGAGAGTTTGCCCTCAGTAGAATCATATCAAAGATAGTTCTAAAGGAGTACTTTAGGCAGATGGAAAATTTAAGATACAAGAAGCTATAAAAAGTAAAGAAAGTGGTAAATAAGCAAGTAAATCTAATACACATTGAGTGTGTAAAAAAAAATAGAAAATTAAAATGCAATTAAAAATGGCTTATATGTTGAAAAGGGCTAAGTGGAATAAAATATTCGAATCTGCTTATATTATCCAAGGAGTATAAAGGCTAAGTATGCATGTGGTAATATCTAGAATAATTACTAGAATAATAGAAATAGACTATACGATTTCCCACCAACAAAGGGAAAGAATTCAAGGATAAGAAGCAATCCGTTGAAAAGCAAGACAGGAGAAAGAAGTATACACTCACACACACACACACACACACACACACACACACACATACACATACACGGGGATGCCAAAAAAATGTACACACATTTTAAGTGTGATGTTCGCTCAAAAGAGTTAATCAAATGAATGCTAGCATCACCATGTGACAGGCAGGGCAGTCAAAGAAAATGGCAGAAGCACAGTTAAGCGAATGTCACACTACACATTGCTACCATAATTGAATTTAAGCTAGAAAAGTAATACACAGATAACATCTCTTAATGTATACACAAGAAATGCTATCTATGTATTACTTTCAGTTTGCTGTAATCAGAAGTGTCTGGACACTGGTGGTAACCATTTTGAGCACCTCTTGTAATTGCAGAAGTCAAATGTGACTTGTATTCATCTTTTGTTGTTAGTATATATTGAGTATTACAATTTTAATACAGCTTTTCCTTTCTTAAAATGTGTATACATTTTTGGGCACCTCCTCCTGTGTATGTGTGTGTGTGTGTGTGTGTGTGTGTGTGTGTGTGACACATATATCTCAGCAAAGAAAGAAGTCCGAAATTAATTAATCATTAATGAGAAATTAAAGTAAATATAATAAGCCCTTATAGTTTTAAGGTAAAAAAATATTAACTATTAGAGCATAAATTAAGAAAATGAAAACAATCATAAATAGAAAAAATTAATAGGGTCAAAAGTCAACTCTCTGAACTGACTAACAAGAATTATAAATATCTGTTTAACTGGGATTGATTGAGAAAGGATATAAATAATAACTATCAGAAAGACCATCATAACAGATGTTGTAGTCATTAAAAAACAATGAGTATATTATAAACAGTCCTACATACCAATTGATTTGAAAATATAAAAGATTAGGAAAAATCCCTCGAAAAATATATTTTTCCACAATTAATAACTCAAATTAGGCTGGGTGCAGTGGCTCATAACTGTAATTCCAGCACTGGGGGGGGCTGAGGCAGCAGGATTGCTTGAGCCCAGGAGTTCAAGATCAGCCTGGGCAACATAGAGAGACCTTGTATCTGCAAAAATTCAAAAAATTTGCTGGGCCTGGTGGTACATGCCTGTAATGTTAGCTACTCTGGGCGGAAGATTGCTTGAGCCCAGGAGTTTAAGACTGTAGTAAATTGTGATCATGCCACTGCATTACAGCTTGGATAACAGAGTGAGACCCTGACTCCAAAAAGAAGAAGAAGAAGGAGAAGGGGAGGGGGAAAAAGAAGAAGAGGAGGAAGAGGAGGAGGAGGAGGAGGAGGAAGAGGAAGAGGAAGAACTCAAGCTCAAATTAATAGTCAAAAATTGGCCAGACGCAGTGGCTCATGCCTATAATCCCTGCACTTTGGGAGGTTGAGGTGAGAGAATTGCCTGAACCCACGGGTTACAGACCAGCCTGGGTAACTTGGCGAGACCCCATCTCTACAATAAATCAAAAAATTAGCTGGGCATGATGGCACACGCCTGTGGTTCCAGCTACTTGGAAGGCTGAGGCAGAAGGATCACCTGAGCCCAGCAGATTGAGGCTGCGGTGACTGTGAACGTGCCACTGCACTCCAGCCTGGGTGACAGAGTGAGATTCCAACTAAAAAAAAAAAAAAAGTCAAAAGTTTTCCAACAAAAAAAATTTCAAGTTCACGAGGCTTCTTTGGACAGTTCTATCCAACATTCAAGAAAGAAAAATAACTCCAATCTTATATAAAGTGTTCTGAAGAATAGAAAGATAAGAAGTACTCTGAATCCTCCCAGATTCATTTTATGCAAGTGGAATAACTTTCACTTTCACTTTCACTTGTTATCAACATGTGACAAAGAAAGTGTGAAGTATGAAAATTATAAATCAATTTTAATCATTATGAAAATTCTTGAACAAAACAGTGGAAAAATGATAATCTCAACAAATGGTACTAGAATCACCATTAAAATAAAACTTGAATCCAATGTATGTCTTGTATCAAATATAAACTTGATTCAAAATTTATCCTAGACCTAAAACTATGAAATTTCTGGAAGGAAATATCAAGAGAAAACTTTATGAGCTCAGGTTAGGCAACTATTCTTATATTTGACATCAAAAGAATATCCATCAGAGAATAGACTGATATATTGTACTTCATCAAAATCAAGAATTTCTACTTTTCAAAATACATTGTGAAGACAGTGAAAAGATAAGCCGTAGATTTGAAGAAAATGTTTGCAAATCATATGTTTTATAAAAAACTCTAAAAACTCAACTATAAGAAAGCAACTCAATAAAGCAATGAACAAAACATTTTAGTAGACACTTTGCCAAAGAAGACATGTAGATGGCAAATACTCACGTGAAAGGATGCTCAGTGTCATTAGTCATTAGATAAATGTGAATAAAACTGTAATGAGCTACTACTACAGAGCTATTAGAATAGCTAAAATTTTAGCCATTGCCAGCTGATGATATGATCACATACACAGTCGATTCAAAAGAATTCAGTATAATAAACAAGAAGTCTAACAAGGTTATTGAGAAAGAAACAAATACATAAGAAATTAGTTATATTTCTGTATACTAGCTAGCAATCTGGAAATAGAAACCACTCTAAGTTCTTTAAGGAGAAAGAGACTGAATAGAGGAGATTAGATGCTTCTGAAATTGTCAGAAGAACAGGGTTTCCAGTGTGAGTCTCAGAAAAACACAGAAATGACCCTTCAAAAACCACAATAAGTAAGTTAGAGAATCAGGAGACTGACACTGTAATTCATCTGTTCAAGCTGCGATAGCAAAATACTACACATTTCTTGTAAACAACAGAAATTTATTTCTCACAGTTCGGAAAGCTGGGAAGTCCAAGAATGAGGCTTCAGCAGACTTGGTGCCACTGAGGGCCCACTTCCTGGTCATAGATGTCACCTTATCCGTGCATCCTCACATAGCAGAAGGGGCAAGGCAACTCTCTGGGCCTGTTGCATCAGGACACTAATCCTATTAGTGAAGTCTCCACTCTCATGACCTAATCATCTCCCAAAACACCAACCCCTTAAGACCATCACATTGCTGATTAGGTATCAACATATGAATTTTGGAGGGGACATAAACATTTAGAACATAGCAATCACCAAAGTTGCAATTCAAGAATCTGAAATCAGAAAGCCACTTCAATTGCCTCTCCACTCAACACTTGGGAAATGTGACTGGATTCTAAACAGGGCTGTAGAAAAATTCTATGCCTCAGTGACCTTACGTATTCACCGAAAGCCACCAGAGCAACAGGGAGAAGACTTCTGCCTTACAAATTTCCTATAAATTTATAAAACTGATGGAAACTAATTCACAGAGATAAAACTAGCTTCAGAAGAATCCGCAAATTGTGATTTTAGCTTTCTAGCCTCTGCTGGAAGTGACAGTGGCAATACTGACAATGTCACTAGAAAAGGATAAGAATAAAAACTGAGGGTCAACCAACCACATCCACTTTAGCAACAAATAAGTCAAGATCATGTACTATAAAAATATATAATATTGACAGAATCTATAAAACCAACAAAGTACTGAGGAATAAATACTAAGATAGGCAAGATCTTTATGTAAAAATTATGTTCTTGAATTACATTAAGGGAGATTTACATAAATTCAGAGATATACCATTTTAATAGGTAGGAAAACAGTATTTAAAAGAAGTAATTTTTTTCCCAAATGGATCCACAGATTAATACAATTCCAATCCAGATCCCAATAAGATTTTTAGGGGAACTTAACAAACATTCCTGAAGAAGAACAAAGTTGAGGAGAAAGGGTGAGACTCAGTTGACCTTTCAGTAAGCAGGATTCATGAAAAACTGTATGATTAAAGGGTAAGCCATTGGTGCAGGACTAGATAAATTGACTAGCAAAACAGAATTAGGAGCCAAATATCAGATTCATTTATATATGGAAACTTGATATATGCCAGAGGCTACACTATGATTCTAGGAGGGAAAAGAGGAATTATTCAGTAAACAGTGAAAAATGGGTTATCTATATAGAAAGTAAAATAGAGCCAGGTGCAGTGGCTCATGCCTATAATCCCAGCACTTTGGGAGGTGGAGGCAAGAGGATTGCCTGAGTTCAGGAGTATGAGACCAGCCTCTACAATAAATGAAAAAAAAAAATTAGCTGGGCATGGTGACATACACCTCTAGTTCCAGCTACTTTGAAAGCTGAGGTAGAAGAAAGATCGCTCGAGCCCAGCAGGTCAAAGCTGTGGTGGCCGTGAGTGTGCCACTGCACTCCAGCCTGGGTGACAAAGTGAGACCCTGACTCAAAAAAAAAATAAAAGTAAAATAGGACACCTATCTTATACCATATAGAAAAGCCAACTTCAGGTCAGTTAAATACAGGTATGAAGAAACATCTTAAAACTTTTAAAAGAAAATATGAAAGAATATGATTTCAAGATTGAAAAATATTTCTTAAGCAAGATACAAAAAGCACTAATCATAAGATAACATTCAATTTAAACAACATTAAATTTAATATCCTCAGCCCATGAAAAACACCTTAGAT
>CAUYQG010205152.1:38-12411 GCA_963574415.1 Tarsius wallacei | reverse complement strand
AACCAGAGGTAGAGCAGAGCTATCAGGAGAGCTCCGGAAATCCAGAAATTCCTGCAGCACCTTGGACACTGGGCAAGGTCCAAATGGCCCCTGGTGCGGGGACATCAAAAGCCATTTTTCATTGTCACAACTGTGGGGGTTACTATGGCTTGAGTGAGTGGAAGCCAGGGACGCTGCTCAGAATCCTACAATGCACAGGACAGCCCAACAGCAAAGAACGATCCGGCCCCAAATGTCAACAGTGCTGAGGCAGAGAAACCCTGCCTTGGACCAATCACATCAGGAATTAGCAGGTGAGTTTGCTGGAAATGATCACAGCACTACACGATCATATTCTTAAATCCTCCTCTGTTACAAAACACGTGTAAGTATGTATAGGTGAAACAATACAATGTCTTAAAATACTCCAGACCGAAAAAAGGGAGGGCAGGGCAGAGCTACTGTAACAAGATTAGCCAGACATTAACAACTGTTGAAACTAGGCCACGGGCAACATGGAAGTCCATTATATTTATTTTCTTTTTAAAATTTTGTATATGGGTTTCAAATCTTCCATTACAAAAACTTTAAGGAAAAAATGAGAATTCCATTCCCAGCCTAGCCTCCAACTAACAGCCCTGAACCAAGTCCCAGTCTCCCCACAGGAACCTCCTTTCAGGCCTTGACTGCCTGCTGGGTGAGGCCCTGAGGCTGACTCTCTCCATGGACATCCTCTGGACGCCCAGAGTGGGGAGTAGGGGACTAAGTAGGCAGGCCCAGCCCTCTTGGCATCTCAGCCTCCCCTTCTCTGACTGGGGACTTCCAGGACTGAGTCCAAGGGGCATTGGACATGTGGGGGAAATAAAACTACGGCAGCAAAGGGCACAGGTAAGCGTCAGCCCCACAAGAGCTCCAAGACCTGGCAGACTCCAGACCACAGCTCCCAAGGAGGCCAGTGAGCAGCAGGCCCCAGAGTGCCCACCTTGGCAATGATAACCTCCTTCCGCAGGATCTTCATGGCGTAGTAGCGGCCAGTGGCCTTCTCCCGCACCAAGATGACTTTGCCAAAGGTTCCCTTGCCGAGGAGTTTGAGATAGTCGAAGTCATTCATAGTCTGCCAGGGATGGGGAGAGAGTAGGGGCAGTCAGCACCTGGCACAGGGCCCGTGGGAGGAAATTTCAACAAAGAAAGAGGAAAACCAACAGACACTGTTGCCAAACGGCTTAGGCTAGAGCAGGAAGGGAGGCTCCGGGCAGCAACTGTCCGTTCCAAAGCGGCCTTCAGACCAGGCACTCCTCCTCACGGCTCTCCCAGGCACAGGGCCTGGGGGAAGAGGGGCTGGGCCTAGAGCTCTGACATGGGGGGTGCCAGATCTTCACAAGCAACCAGGATGAAGCCATAGCAGGTCCACTCAGGGCTGCCCCTCACTCCAAGGGCACAGAGCAGGCCCTGGGGCATCTACCACCTGAAATCACGCCATCCTGCATCGCAGCCATGACGTCTCGAAGCTGAACCCCTGCATGCTGTATATGAAAACCAAAGGAGCTGGGCCAGCGTTGGGGTGGGGGCCCCTGCAGACTAGCGTCCCCCACCCCCTGGCCACCTGCCCCCGCTTACCACTTTGGCCCGTGCCTTGCTGACCGCCACTTCCATCTCCTCAGCTGCAGAAGAGTCACTGGGGGAACCACACTTGTAGTCCATGGGGTCCTCACCTGGGCCCCGCTGCTTGAGGCTGTTGGCGACCATCTGGATGGCCCGCATCCACTCCTCCCTGTGCAGGGACAGACACGGGAGCCATGGGTCCTGGGGAGCCACAAGTCCTGGGCCTCAGGGCCTTGGGGCTGAGTGCCACCTTCCAGTCCACCCCATCCAATGGGCAAGCAAATGACCAAATGCCTTTGGGCATGTTGGAAGGTCTGTCTGAGCCAGGGAACCTCAGTGAAATGTCAGACTTCTGGCTGTGATGGGTGGCAGAAGGCAAGAGTGGAATGCACACAAAGATCACTGATTTCCCAGGAGTGGCCTGGCCTGAGGGCCACCTGAAGTCAGGCAGCAAGGAAGTGACCAGAAAGGGGAGAGCACTTTTCTTCACAGTCCCTTGAGAACGAGCTGCCACCCAGAGCCTTGAATGAGGGTGAGACAGCGCTCCTCGGAATTCCTCTGGAACAAATGGCAAGCTCAAGTCTGTAAGTCACCAATGTCTTATAAAGAAAAACCAAGAGTAAAAAGAAGCAATCATGAGCCAAAGCAGCTGAAGATCTTCCAAGGCAAGAGCTAGCTGACAGGACTCCCTAGAAGGAATGGTCTGCTGGGAAGAAGTAGTTTTGTGTGATACACATGGAAACAGAGACTCGGAAGGAGTACATACAGTCCAGCAGGGGGGACTAGCTCAGAGATGAAGTCCAGTCCTGGCCACTTGTTCCCTGCTCGACCTTGGGTAGGGGCCTCGGGGCCTTATAGCACAGGTGCAGTCATGCTTGCCCTCTGGGGTGGGGATGATTCCGGAGGGCACATATGAGGGGCTTGGCCTGTTCTTGGCGTGACAAGGACAGAGGTCCTGGCAGCCCAGGCATGTAAAAGAGAGAAGGTGGTGGACAGGAAGCAGGTCCCAGCAAAAGGGACCCTGGTTGAAGAACAACAAACTAGTTATCTCACTCATGATTTGGAACTCACTGGGAAAGAATTTTCTTCTGATACCTGCAAATTGTCCTAATAACAGAAAATAACCAGAGACCAAAAATATATATATATTAGGCAGAAAGATACTAAACTGACCATATCCCCCCATTTTTCATCTACTACACAATAATTAGGTGGTTCAACCCAAAACAGTTTGAACCCCCAGTATATTACGCTCATATCTAGAAAACAGCCATATGATGAATGGGGAAAATAAAATGTTCACTAAGAATGAGAAAATTCAAAAAGTTCAGGCAGGCAATCTCCCAAATCCTAGTGATTTAAATAAGCCACAGTGAATGCAGCCAGCTCCGACAGAAGCCAAGAACAGGCCAAGCCCCTCATATGTGCCCTCCGGAATCATCCCCACCCCAGAGGGCAAGCATCACTGCACCTGTGCTATAAGGCCCCGAGGCCCCTACCCAAGGTCAAGCAGGGAACAAGTGGCCTGGACTAGACTTCAAATCTGAGTCAGTCCCCCCTGCTGGGCTGTATGTACGCCTTCCAAGTCACTGTTTTCATATGTTTCACACAAAACTACCTCTTCCATCAGCCCTGAGACGCACTGATTTCCCAAGAGTGGCCTGGCTTGAGGGCCACCTGAAATCAGGCAGCAAGGACGTGACCATGTGTGACACCGCTAGAGTGCAGAAGCATCTTATACTTGGTGACCTGTCTTGATTTACCGGGCAGGGCTTTTTCTTGAAATTATATGAAATACTGGTGTCTCCCAGATGATAGTAGCATCTTAGATTTGATGAAATATGATGGCAGTGCTCACATACAGACTGTTGTAAGAATGAATGCAAAGCATCTACGTGATGAGACATTTTGCAGCTGAGAGGAAGAAAGGCACGTCTACACACTGACTCAGAATGATCTAGTACATCTTAAACGAGAAAATGAAGGTGCAGAAGAACAATGTGAAGGGCTGTGCTACTGGAGTTGGGCAATGATGACATTTCTGCACACACAGGCTCACATAAGCAGGAACATTTCTGGACGAGCAATCACGATCTAGGGCCCTGATTGCCTCCAGGGAAGGGAACTGGGAGTCAGGGTATAAGGAGGAGTCTTCTCCTAACAAACACTCACAGAGCACTCTTATAAAGGAGGAAACTGAGGCACAGATTAAAAGACCAAATTCAAGAAAAACGCAGCAGCTGCTCCAAGCCTAGTAGCTGGAATCACAAAAGGCCTGTGGCTCTCCCAGGGCAGAGGGTAGTCCTTGCTTAGCTCCGTGGCTTGTTGAGCCCAGCAGCAACTATGCTCAGAGGTCCCAGTGAGTGCACAGAGGCTCTGCCTTCTCACACTGACTTCACTTGCCCGAGAGATGATGATGCTTGTAAGACAAAATGCATAAATATCATATCATGTTTTGTAAGACAGATGCATAAACACCAAATGCTAGCATGCTGCCCAGCACCCAAGCAGAGTCCTAACTCCCCATAAGCCATCGATGTCTACCCCATAAGGGCAGGGATGTCCAACTGCTTTGAACATGATATGCTCCTAGAACCGAGGGAGGGAAGTTGGGAGGTATTTAGGTAATGAACAAGCAACGCCGCCCAAGTCCAAGTGCCCCAGGACCAGTGCACAGTGAGGCCCAGTGCACACCCAAGCAGAGCAGTACTGGCTTCTTCACTCCCTGACCCAACATCTCAAGCCAGTATTTCTCAACTTATTTTAACCCGTGCTCCCTTTGGAACAAGTTAAAGACCAAATCCCAGTCTCTGCATTAATATTCTTGTTTTTTTTTTTTAAGTGGGGGAATAGGAACAGATCCCATGAGACACTTTATCAGATACAGTTGTCCTCTGAGAAATTTAAAAATGCTGACTGAGTATAAGATGGTGGATTGGGGAAAAAAAATCACAGATATCCTAAGAGATACAGAGGATATATTAAAAGGAGAAACCTATCTCTCTCATACACAAAAATCCAGAGAGACTACCACATGACGACAGTGGCAGGCTGCAGACTAAGATGTACCGTGTGATACGAGCTTTGTTTACAAAGAGGGGCAGAGAGAAGAGCAAGGTCCCTTGACAGCATCCTGAACACGACAACAGGGCATCCCCACCACCAGCACCAGATGCAGCTGTAAGGGGCTACTCAGAGGAGGATCAGGAACATGGGTTCTGGAGCCACACCAGCTGGGGTTCCAAGAGCAGCTCTGCCACTTGCAAGTCAGCCTCGCAGTTCACCCTGTCCCTGTGGACTGGGGCCAAGAGGCTGGTGAGCTGCACGTGAGAACACCACACACAGGGCCTGGCACAGAAAGCACTCAGCTCGTGGAAGGTGCTGATGACACTGCCGGGGCCTGGACCTATGCCACTACCCTGGCTCAAGCTGCCCATCTCACAAGGAGCCCTGAGAACCCACAGCGATGCGGGGGTTGGTCGGGGGTAACTGGGGCTCTCCCATCTCCTGACAAGTCTCCAATCCTGTTCCAACTGGACCGAGGTTGCAAGGTTGCAGCACTCAGAATTCCAGAGGAAAAGCGAGGGCCTCTGTCCAGGACACTGATCAAGGGTTTGCAACATGGTGTCTAGGGCAAAGGAGAGCTCCCACCCAAAGCCGGGGCTTAAGTACCTTCCAATCCCCAAAGGGAGAACCCAAAGGGAAACCAATCCCCTTCCCTGCCAGGAAACATGGCTAGGAAAACAACAGCACTCAATGGCTGGCTCCATAGATGCAACCTCACTCAATTCTCAAGAGAACTGAAGGGGAGACAGCATTTATTTACTTATTTGTTTGTTTATTTATTGATTTTCTTTCTTCCTTTCTTCCTTTCTTCCTTCCCTTCCCTCCCTCCCTCTCTTTCTTTCTGAGTGGGAGTCTCACTCTGTCGCCCAGGCTGGAGTATCAAGACCATGGCAACCTCAACCTGCTGGATTCAGGTGATCCTTCTGCCTCAGCCTTCCAAGTAGCTGGAACCACAGGAGTGCATCATCATACCTGGCTAATTTTTTATTTACTGTAGAGATGAGGTCTTGCCAAGTTGCACAAGCTGGTCTTGAACCTCTAGACTCAGTCAACCCTCTCACCTCCACCTCCCAAAGTGCTAGGATTACAGGCATGAGCCACCATGCCCAGTTGACAGAATTCCTGATGCTGGGACTGAGAGATATGGAGGTGGGGTCACCTGGAAGTCACACAGCAAGGACATGACAGACTGGACTCGCCCATGCACAGCCCATTCCTCTTTGACACCATACTGCCCTTCCCTGTGTCAGAGTCTGAGTCTTAAACTTGAGAGAAACTGATGAATACTACAGCCTCAGTTCCCACACAATGCCCAGAGGATCAAGCAGGGACACTCTCGAGAAGGTTTATGAACCAAGGGGTACCATGCCAGGTAGCCCAAGTGCGAAGTGAAGGAATGCCTCTCCTTGGAAACTGTGATCAGGACCACAGAAAGGGACTCCCCACTAAATAGGTCACATGAATACCTTCTTCTCACAGAGGCCAGCACTGTTGTACTCTATGTGTGGTGGGGCCCCTTTCATCCTCCCCGCAATCCCATGCAGTACTCACCGTCGTGCCCTTCATTCTATAAATGCCAAGACTGAGACACAGAGAGGCTGACATCTGCCCACTTACACAGCAGTCAGCAGAGGTCAGGGACACAAACACAGCTGTTTCTACCTCCCCCAGAAGCACTTCTCCCATCAGAGGTATTTCTGGAGCCTTCTCATCCTCACTTGGACTTGGGGTCAGAGAAGGGACATGTGGGGGAGCCATGTTTGCCCAAGTAACACAGGGCAGGGCACAGGCTCAGGAGTCAGGAGCCTGAGGCCTGGGCCTCAGCCATGCTGCATACTAGCCGAGGCCCTCAGGTCCAACTTCCTCGGCCTGTTTGCCTCCCACATCAACTAGGGATCTCACAGTGGTTCAAGTACGGATTTGGGAACCGATGGCTTGGGTGTGAATCTGATCTCTGCCCCTTCCTGCAGGCAACACTGGGCAGGTCATTTGACTCCCGTGGCCTGGCACATAAAGTGGGCACTAGAGGATCGTGTGAGGGTGAAATGAGATGCTGGATATAAAGCACGTACAGCAGTGCCTGGCACAGAGTAAGTACCTCAAAAGGCCGACATGAGAGCCCAGTCAGCTAGCAAATATTCACGGAGCGCTTCTGTGTGCCAGGGCCTTGCTCTGGGTGCTGAGGATGCAGCAGAGACAGGCACCACTGAGGTCCTAGCCTAACAGAGAAGACAAATGTGTACAAGGACCAAGGTGGGGACCAGAGAGGGAAGTCCTTCTCAGAGGAAAGTCAGGGAAGGCCTCTCTGAGGAGGTAGCATTTAAACCAGGACCTGTAGGGTGTCCTTGGAACATGGATCATCCCCAGTACCTAGAACAGGCACTTGGCACATAGCTGTGAAATAAATGGATGGAAGGAGGCAGCCACACAGAGGGATGGGAAGGAGAGGAGTCCAGGCAGAGGAAACAATATGGTGAAAGCCCCTGGGCAGGAGGGGCTGCAAGGGGTGTCTGCAGAAGGCACACAGTGCCAGTGTGGCTGGAGCCAACAGAGATGAGTGGAGGAGATGAGGGTGGGACAGGGTCAGAACACTCCAGGCTCCATGTGCCACATGTTAGAGATCTGGGTCTTAATTCTTAACACCATAGGAGGTCACTGAAGGGCTTTCCTTCGGGCTGACGGGCTAATTTCTGCTGTAAGCCAGCAACAGCTGTGTGGGTTATAGACTGGGGGTAGCAAGATAAATGGGAGGAGACCACGGCATCTACCAGGCAAGAGGTGCTAGTGGCAGAGGAGATGGAGAAGAAAAGGCATTAGCTGGCGCGTGTGTGTGTGTGCCCAAGGCTGCCAGAAGGCAGGCCCTGTGCCAGGCACCTTCACATTTACTTCCTCCTTCGTTCCTCACAACAGCCAGGGAGCTGAGCCCACTGAGAGAGTGGCACAGCAGCTGGTGTGACTCCAGAGCCTGGGCCCCAGCCCTGGGCCACCCCAGTAAACAGGACTAAATGCATCCCAGAGGGAAGCAGAGGTGTCAGGGCTGTTCTTCATGCACAAGTCTGTCCACCCAGCCTCAGGAGCAAAGCTGACTGCTGGTCTGATGGTGGATGGAGGACCTCTCTCCCTAACCATCATCCTCCTCTGATCCAGAGAGGCATTTGCAGCTGGAGGGCATCTGGGGTCCCTCCCTGCTCACAGTCAATACATGTAAAGTCCTCAGAACAGGATCTGGCTTGGCAGAAATTTCATTTTAATTATTTTTTTTCATTCAACAAACATTTACTAACACCTACTTATGTGCCGGGCATAAATAAGTATAAAATGTCACACCTGGTAGGTAGGTGCTATAAAGAAAAATAAAGCTGGGTAAAGATAACAGTCATGAGGGGCAGGGCCGGACGCTCTGAGAAGGCAGCATCTGAACAGAGACCTGGTGGAGCTAAGCAGAGAGCAGTGATGACATCTGGAGGAAGGGAACAGCATGCATTAAGGCCCTGAGGTAGGAAGTGCGCTGGGCATGTTTACGGAACAGCAAGGAAACGTGTGGTCAAGTGAGAGCCCAGTGGTAGAAAATGGCTCTGGAGCAGTGGCCAGACCACACAGAACTCTGCAGGACACAGCACAGACTTTGGCACTCACTCCAAGTAGCACTAAAAGCCACTCAGAGTTCTGAGCAGAGACATTTCATTGTAAGATTTACACCAAAAATTTGATCACATATTCAGTATGGGGGAAAAAAATGATCACACTCATCTGATGCACTATTAAGTATTCCTGCTTGTCAAGCCCAGGGGTCTGCAAACTTTTTCTGTAAAGGTCCACACAGGACATTTTTTAGGCTTTGCAGGCCAGTCTTTGTCACAGCCACTCAACTCTGCAATAGTAGGGCACAAGCAGCCATAGAGCATTCATGAATAAATGATCATGGTCATGTTCCAATAAAACTTTCTTTACCAAAACAGAAGGCAGGGCCATAGTTTGCCAGTCCTGCTCCAGACCTAACTTCTGGTTTACAAGAAATACAGGCATAGAGGACAAAGTAAACAACACCAAAAGGCAATAATATGGCAGATCCAGAATGTGGGACATTCTGTAAGAAAACTAGTCAGGCTTGCGGGGAGAGAAAAGACAAAGGGTTAAACTAGGTTCGAACAGGTCAAAGAGACAACACATACCTTGAATCAATCCCGCTTTGCAAAACATTTTCGGTTGTGGGGGGTGGGTAAAAAAAAAAAAAGAAGAAGAAAAGAAGAAATAAAAAAGAAACACTTTTTGAAGATAACCAGGAAAATTCAGGTATGACATAGATATGAGACGACATCAGTAAATACAAATTATAATCATCTCAGGCGTGAGAGTGATATCAGGATTCTATAGGAGGAAAGTCTTGACTGCTGACACATTAAGTAATAAAGTGTCACAAAGTATGAACAGAAGTTCAAGATGCAGCATAAAACACAGCCGGATGAGGCAAACACGGCAAACGTTGAGCAGCTGAACCCAGGTGCAGCCTCCTGATGTTCACTTATTCAACTATTCTTTCTCTTTTTTTGAGTTGGAGTCTCACTCTGTCACCCAGGCTGGAGTACAATGGCATGTTCCTGGCCACCACAGACTTGACCTGCTGGGCTCAGGTAATCCTTCCACCTCAGGCTTCCAAGTAGCCAGAACTACAGACACGTGCCACCAAACCTGGCTAATTTTTTTTTTTTTTTTTTAATTGTAGAGATGAGGTCTTGCCAAGTTGCCCGGCTGGTCTTGAACCCGAGGGCTCGGGCAATTCTCTCACGTCAGCCTCCCAAAGTGCTAAGATTATAGGCATGAGCCACCACGCCCAGCCTCAACTATTATTTCAACTTTTCTATGTTTGAAACCGCAAGGGTGGAGCAGGGGGCAGGAAGCGTGTCCAGCTGAGGAGGGTACCACAGCACCTAGGCAATGCCCATCGCCAGCATGACGCTGTCTGCCCCGTGACCCTGCATCTTTCCCCAGGCTCAGGAGCGCCAGCCCACAGCAGGCCTACGCGGGCCAGGCCGTGAGAACAGTATCAGTCAGCCATGAGCAGAGCAGAGCGGAGGGGGCCTCCCTCTTGCTGCCTTCTCGCTCACCACTCCTCCCAGGGCTAAGGTCAGGAGTCTGGTCTCTCACAGTAGTCCCAGCAGTTTTCTGTCCAGCAGTAGCAGAAAGTGCTAAGAAAAGGAGGAAGGCAGGGGCTCTCCAGCCAGCATGTCTTAGTAACGGGCTTCTCCCCAACACCAAGGGGCATGTTATCTTGCAAAAACAGAAACTGGATCCTCTCGTGCCTACTAACACACCTTGCCAGCTCCCACCGTTCCTTTTCCAGGCTTGCAAACTGTGTGCCAGGGACTGCTGAGTCAACAGCTTCCTGTTTATCACCCCCCTCAATCTTGTAACAACCCTGTGACAAACCCCAGCTTATTAAATGTCTGCCAAGCCCAATGGGGATCCCCATCTTGAGCGAAGGCCCTGGCTGAGCGCTCCAGCTTCCAGGACCTCTACTTGCCCTCTCACAACACTCCTGGCCCCTGGATCCTCTGGTGACACAGAGGTCTGTAGTCCCTGGAATGCACAAGCTCTTTTAACTCCAGGCCTTTGCATATGCTAGTCCCCTCTCTTGAACTTTTTTCCATGCTTTCTCCCTGGCCAACTTTTCTCCATTCTTCAAAACCCAGTCCAGCACTCAGGACATATGGCATGTGCTGTTCCTAATTTGTTTTTACTGGTAGTCCGTGTTTTGATCCAGTTTTCTTTTCTTTTTTTTTTCTTTTTTTTTTTTGAGTTGGAGTCTCACTCTGTCGCCCAGGCTGGATTGCAGTGGCACGTCCACGGTCACTGCAGCCTCAACCTGCTGGGCTCTGGCGATCCTTCTGCCTCAGCCTTCCAAGTAGTTGGAAGCACAGGCATGCGCTACCATGCCTGGGCTAATTTTTTAATTTACTGTAGAGATAAGGTCGCTCCAAGTTGCCCAGGCTGGTCTCGAACCTGCAGGCTCAGGCAATCCTCTCACCTCTGCCTCCCAAAGTGCTAGGATTACAGGCATGAGCCACTGCATTCAGCCTGATCCAGTTTTCAAGTGAGTAACACTTCAGCTGGCTTGAGGTGGTAATTCTGTTCCCTTTAGTGGGACAACTATATTTCTAACTTTGCAACAATATGCAACCAGGAATTACTGTATTGCTTTGTGTAGGTTCTTGAACTGCATGGTCAAAGAAGGTAGCCACTAGCTACATGTAGCTATGTGAATCAGTTGAAATTAGCTAAAAGATTCTGTTCCTCAGTGGTCACATTTCAAATGCTCAAATAGGCACAGGTGTGTACTATACAATGCAGACACAGAACATTTCCATGACGGCAGGAAGTCCTCTCGGATCGCACTATTCTAGGGTTCTCCAGAGTGTCCACCAAAGCCTTACCCCAATAGACAAGCAGAGGAGTGTTTCTCAAAGTATGGCCCAAAAGGACATAGTGGGGAAAAAAGAAAATTTCCTATTCGTTATAAAGGGTTAAGATCCCTAATATATAAGGAGCTTCCAGCTATAAATAAGAAAAAGACCAACTACCCAACAGAAAAATAGACAAATGATATAAACCTACAGCTCTAAGTAGGAAACTCGCATGGCCTTTGAGTTTGAGGGGCAGACTCAACCACTGAGAAAGAAAAAAAGTTAAAACCACCCTGAGGTGCAATTTCTCACTCAGATTGGTAAAAATCCAAATGCTTGAAAAAACAAGGCTATGGGGGCATTCTTAGATATCATCTAATAGAAACATCTCTCAAAACTACAAAGGCATGTTCCCTGTGACTCAGCAATCCTATATCTAAGAATTCTTCATACATATTTACCTGTTTACATGTCAAATGAGATAGATACAAGCATTTCACTGCAGCATGACTTATAAGGAACCAAAGGCTGGAAACAACACTGGTCACTATCAATAAAGAACTGCTAAATAAACAAACTAGGGAACATACATATCCAGCTGCTTAAAAATAAAAAAGCAAAACGTAAAACAGATGGGGTCTCACTGTGTTGCCCAGTCTGGTCTCAAAGTCCTGGGCTCAAGCAATCCTCCCATCTCAGATACCCAAAGTGCTGGGATTACAGGTGTGAGCCACTGTGCCAGGCTTCTCCATATATTGAGACAGAAAAATCCCCCAAGGTACACTGTTAAGTGAAAAAAACAAGTCCAAAACAGTGTGTGCACTGCTACCTTTGTGTAAAAAGAAACAAAAAAGAAACAAAAAGCAAAGGCAGCAGGGTACAAAGGTCTCTATCTGCTCTTATGACACATAAAGGCCATTCATTGCCTTGCTAAGCTATGGTATGGTCAAGTGCTCTTTGAGCTACGGCCAGGCCCTGTTTTCTTAAGTTCTGGCCCCCTCCCCTACCTTGGGGAGGTGAATCTCCTCTTTCTCTCTCTCCCTCTACTTTAGTTTTTAAATAAATTATATTTTCTAATCTAAAAAAAAGAGAGAGAACCATAAGAACAGTGATTAACTGAGGGGCAGGGAGCCAGACAGATGGGCAGAGGTGGAAGTAAAGCTTTCACAAGACATCTGGGTTTTTTTTGGTTTGTTTTTTGAGTCGAGGTCTCACTCTGCCATCCAGGTTGGAGTGCAGCAGCATGATCACAGCTCACCGCAGCCTCATAGCTGGGACTACAGGCACATGCCACCATGCCCGGCTAATTTTTTTTTTTTTTTTTG
>CAUYQG010205149.1:0-32165 GCA_963574415.1 Tarsius wallacei | reverse complement strand
TTTTTGCGTCTTCCAATCTTGAGGGTTTTCATTATTTATTTTTTTTTTATTAAACATAAACAAAAAATTTCGATACGGGCCCCCCCCCCCCCCCCCCCCCGCCGGTGTTGTGAATTCCCAAGTATGGTATTTCCCCTCCATCTAGAACCCAGGCTGGGATAGACAAGTCTGTTTCCTAACATCTTTATTGCCAGGCACTTTTTAAAAAAATTTGTTTCTCTGCTGTTCTCTTGAGATTTGGTTGTAATACTGGAACAAAATGACAATATATGCTATTTGGAGGATTTTTTTTTTTTTTAAAAAAAGGCACATAAATATCTGCATTTGATTAAGATATTCATGAATCAAAAACATTTAAAGTAAAAAAAAAAAATTAGTGAAACTGTCATGGAAATCTTTTCACAGAGAGATAGACAGGACACAGAGGATCCTTTGCCAGGAAGTAGCATTTATTCGTGCCAGCACAGGCTCGGCAGATTTGTATTCAAAGGCTGAGTCCTGAATGCCGATTTGTATTCAAAGGCTGAGTCCCGAATGCCGCGGGGGCACTGCCTTATATACCTTTTTAACTTTCCGTTTACATTGTAACCTCCTTTGTCCCCCTTACATGGCAAAGTTTTTGGTGTTATACATTTGATTGAGCCCTTCATAGCTTGGAGCTACAGTTAGCCCTACTTGTCACATATTGATTGGTTTTTCACAATCTTCTCATTTACATGTTCTATTTGTCGATTGGTCCACAGAGTTACATTTCTGATTGGTTCCTGCCAAAAGTGTAAACATGTAGCCCGCCAAAGTAAAAGCCCGCGAAAGAGGTAGCACAAAGAAGCAGGAAGTAATGTATTTCCCTTTCTGCAGTTTAAAAGGGCTCCTGCCTCATTTTCTCCCCTTTGATGCTTGGTCCCTTTTAGAGTCAAAGAGCATCATCCTGGTTTAGGGGCTGGTACTTCCATAATGTCATCACATGAGCTGGTACTTCCATAACATCTTTCTTTCAACCATGGCCTCAGTGAAGGTGGACGCAGACCTTATAATCAGGGGAGCAAAACAGGGCAGGTTTAGACAAATCCCTAGGACTATAAGTATAACACCCTATGAGGGTTTTGAATCCCTCAAGAGTTGGGAACCATACCCCAAACAATTCTCCGGGGTTCCAGCCTTTTTAGGTCTGGACTCTTTTTCCACATATCCAGTACAACCCATTTGAGGCCTGCCATTCGATGTCTGCATGGACAGTGTCCCAGGCCTGTCGGAGGCGAGGGAAGCTAGACAAGGGGTGAGGGTTTGGCTCACAGTGGTTTGGAAACCACCACCATTGGGTTTTCTTGGTTGTGGCATTATAGAACCTCTGGCCCAAGCATGTTAGGCCTCCAACTGGAGCATTAAATTTTCCTCCCCACCAGGCAAGACAGTTTCTTCCTGTAATTGAGATTTTAAGTAACCAGATTCTGTTAGCAGGGCCAGGGTATCCTGTTTCATCATAGGGCTCATGGGGGTCCAGCTCTCTAGCCTCCCATGGCCATTGATCCCCCATATTAGTTCCCCCACATACATAACAAGAGGAAGCTTTTAGAGATTGGGCGATAGTCTCTGCCAAGGCTTGGAACAGATTTTTGGTTGTGACGGAGATGGGAGAGGGACTACTTTTTATTTCTTCATAAAAGGGGTGGAAGACCTGGTAGGATGTAACTGAATGGGTGGTAGTTATTCTTTTGAAATGTAGCCTAGTTCTGGGGTCTTTTCCCTGCCCATAGATCTAAATGCCGATTTGGAGGCCCCATTACCATTTGGGGTCCTGTGGGTTAAAAATGGTAAAATTAAAAAGATTATAGACCCCTGATTGACAAGTCTGATGTAGCAGTTCCCCTTTGCAGGAGTGCCGTTGTGTCTCTCTTTTCCCAGGTAGCCCATGAGACACAGCTCCAGCTGGGGCAATAAATATTGGGAGCAAGGACATATAAACCATTTTTTTCACACATGTACTTGTCATTAAGTCGGTATTCCCATTCCCCATCTAGACCTCTGCATGGGATGTAAAAGGTTCTTGGGCCCTCCATGATGAGTTCTCGAATTTCCTGTATGACCGATGCTTCTGGGCCAGAACCTATAATGGCACACACATCGAAAAGTATTGATATTGGTCTACCGGGGTTGGTGATGGGAATTCGGGTGATTAAGGATCCTCCTTCTTGGGAGGATCAGACTTTCATCCAATCTTCGCTTGGGAAATATTGTGGATCAAAACAGGTGTACTGATTTCCTTGTTGACAAACAGAGTAGGTGGTCTTATTATGCCTATAGGTCCTGAGATTTTTCCTGGGCAAGAGAAATGGGTATGGTAAAGGAGGGTCCAAGTGACTCCCTGACCTGACTGAGTTATGTGAAAACATGGATTGCAAGGGGAAGGTTCAGAAATTACAAAGGGATACCAGATTAATAACAATATACAGTGGCTATACATCCTATCCAGAAGAGATAAAAGAGCACCAATAGTACTTTTTCACAAAGAGTCCAGCTGTCTGGAGCAACCTCTGCCAAACCCTATGGCAAATATTAAGGCAAAGACTACAATAACAGTTACTAGCAAGGGATGACACTGCATTACAATAAAAAAGTTAAAATAGTTCGTTTGTTAGATGGTCAACTCCTCAGGCTTCTGCCATGTATAGATTAGTCAGCTTCCAGAGTGACTAAAGCAGGACGGTTGTCCTTTAGGGTCCTGGAGTTGCAGCTTGCTTCCTTTGGATAGACAGCTTTCGTGGCGCAGATGTATCAGAAGTGCATCTCGGTCTCCAAAGGACGGTTTTACTCTGCTGTGATGAATCCAGGGGCCCACCTCTTCTACCTTTGTTGCAGTGGGGGTAGACAGAATAACAGTAAATGGGCCTCTCCAAAGGGGTTTTAAGGGCTGGATGTTCCATTCTTTTATTCATACAGCATCTCTGGTTTGTAGGGGTGAGTGTCTGTGGTTAAACTTATAGGCAACTGCTCTCTACCCAATGATGTATAGCAGTGAGAGCCAAGCCTAGAGCCTGCATTTGTTGCCTCAGATCAAGATTACCCACTTTCTTTAAATACCCCCTTATACCCTTAATAATGGGGGAAGGGCACCCGTAAATAATTTCAAAAGGGGAGAACCCTGTCTATTTAAAGGGGCTAGACCTGATTCTTAGCAAAGCAGTCGGCAAAGGTTGATCCCACCACAAGTGGATTTCCTGACATAGTTTACTTAGTTGCAACTTTAGAGTCAGGTTCATCCCTTTCCACCTTTCTGTAACTCTGGGGGTGATAGGCAGTGTGTAACTTTCATGTGATTCCTAAGCCCCTTGCCACTGCTTGGATTACCTCAGCTACAAAAGCTGGCCCATTTTCTGACCCTGTGGTGATTGGGATTCCAAATCAGGGAATGATTTTCTTTAGAAGCGGCCGTGCTTCTTCATGTGCCTTTTTGGTGCGGGTAGGGAAGGCCTCTGCCCAACCTGAGAAAGTACATATAAAAACACAGATATTCGCAGCCTCGGAACCGGGGAAGCTCAGTCAAGTCCACAACTATGTTTTCGAATGGGACCCCTCCAACACTCTGTACTCCCAGAACGATCTTAGGCCCCTGCCACAGGTTATTTCGGGTTCACACCACATTGTTCACATATTGCATTGGCTATGCTGGAGAGCCAGGGAGCATAAAAGTGGAGGCCCAACGTGGTTTCAAGAGCTGTCTGGCCCATATGGGTTTCCTGATGAAACTATTTGACGAAAGTTTGGACCAAAGCTTTAGGGATAGCGACTCGCCCATCTTTAAATTTCCACCATCGACCCAGGAGATAGTTTCCATCTTCAGTTTTGAACCAAGCCTGCTTGCACTGTGAATAATTAGGGTCCCATTCTGCCAACAGACTTGGGAATGATGCTGCAACAAAAAGCTGCAGGCTCTGTTATTTCCTGGGAGGCCATAAGCTTTGCCTCCTGGTCTGCCTTTCAGTTCCTTGAGCAGCCCTTGAGTCTCCTTTCTGGTGTCCCTGGCAATGCATAATGGCTACCTTTTTAGGGACCCATATAGTGTCTAAGAGTTCAAGAATTTCTTTGTCATATTTTATGTGTTTGCCTCCTGAGTTGATTAAGCCCCTTTCCTTATATAGAGCCCCATGTGCATGGAGGGTGGTGAAGGCATATTTAGAGTCAGTGTACATATTTGACATTTATTCCTGCTGCTAGCTGGAGGGTTCAGGTTAGCGCAATTAATTCTGCCTTTTGTACTAAGTCCCTTTGGCAGGGGTTTTGCCTCGATGGTAGAGCACAGGGTTACTACAGAATATTCGGCAAAGCACTCTCCCTCCCTTATAAGTCTGCTGCCGTCATTGATATACTCAGTGTCAGGGTCCCTGAGAGGCTGGTTTGTCAAGTCTGGCCAGCGGGAAAAATACCTCATCCATGACCTCGATGCAATCATGACAGGGCTGAATTGACTCAGTAGGCAGCAAGGTTGCAGGGTTGAGAGTCCACATCACTTCCAAGTGAACGTGTGGATCCTCACATAACATTCCCTGATATTTGACCATTTGGGTGTTAGTTAGCCAGTATTACCCCTTATATTCCACTAATGTCACCACCAAGTGTGGCACTCAGACTGTTAATTCCTGTCCTATAGTTAATTTATCAGTCTCTGCCGCTAGAAGGGCAGCGGCAGCGGGTGCCTGTCTTGGGCAACAGAGTCAAGCTGCTTGGAGAGGTATGCTACTGGATGGTGCCAGAATCCTAGCATTTGGGTCAGAACCCCTACTACTATTCCAGTACGCTTGTGTATATACAAGAAGAAGGGCTTAGATATGCCAGGGAGCCCCAGGCTGGGTGTGCTAACAAGGCTTGCTTAATTTCCTCAAAGGCCTTTTGCTGTGCTCATTCCCACAGCATAGGCTCCCCCCTTTATGGCCTCATAGAGAGGCTTTGCCAGTATTGAGAAGTTAGGTATCAAAGTTCTACAAAACCCTGCGGCCCCAAGAAACTCATGAACCTGATGTCTGGTAGTTGGAACTGGAATGGAGTAGGCGGCTTATTTTCTGTCCAGGCCAAGCTGAGGTTGCCCCTAGGATAAATGGAAGCTGAGGTATTTTACTTCCTCCTGGCAGATTTGGGCCTTTTTCTTTGAAACTTTGTAGTCAGCCTTCCATGGAAGGGTAAGGAGCTGCTGCGTTCCTTCCATATAGTCCTCCTGTGTTTGCCTGGCCAGCAGCAGATTGTCCACATATTGGAGCAGTGTCCACATATTGGAGCATACTGGTCTACTGGGAAGGCCTTTAAGTCAGAGGCTAATGCTGTGCCGAGAAATGGTTGGGGAGTTTTTGAATCTCTATAGCAATCTCGTCCAAATTAATTGGCCTTTATCGCTGTTTTCAAGATTTTCTCATTGAAAAGCGAAAATCAGCTGACTCTGAGGGGCCAATCAGATACAAAAGATAGCATCTTTGAGGTCTAAATAGCTAAAGAAGGTGGCTTCTGCGGGGATAGAACTCGGGAGAGTGTAGGGGTTGGGGACAACTGGGTGTAAAGTAATAGTGGCCTGGTTTACTACCCGTAAGTCCTGAGCTGGCCAATAATTATTTGTCCTTGATTTCTGAACTGGCAGTAATGGCATATTCCAAGATAATTGACAGGGCCGGATGATCCCATATTTTAAAAGTCTTTCCAGGTGCTTTTGGATTCCAATCTGTGCCTTGTGAGGGATGAAATACTGTTTCTGATGGGTCTGGCTCCTGGCTTTAGCTCCACTATTACTGGGGGTATGTTATGGGCCAGTCTGGGGGATTATCCTCAGCCCATACCCCGGGCACCTTAAAGGGGAGTTCAGATTTCTGTTGGAGTTCTTCTATGAGACTATAAAATCGCCATTCCTCTCCCCAGGGAACCATGAGGGTCATAATTTTGGTTCAGGGTTCCCAGGATTAAAGTTGCCTGGCCGTCAGAGTGGAAAGTTATCTGGGCAGCAGCTTTCCCAAGAAGTCCTGACCCATTAGGGCCACTGGACAGTCTGGAAGGTATAGGAATTCATGGACAACTTCATGGCCTCCCAGATTACATCACCGGGGCTATAAAAATGGGCGATAAGCCCAACCACTTGTGGCCCCCACAAGAGTGGCCTGTCTTGGTGAGAGAGGGCCCACTGGTTGGGTTACTACAGAATGCTCTGTTCCAGTATCTACCATGGGGTCATGGGGCTGGACCCCCACAATCATTTGGAACATAGACTCCCAGGGGCCTAGCAAAATGGAGACTGATCTGTCCTAGTCTTCCCCATAGTTCTCCATGGCAGCTAAGCCAACAGAGTTGTTCTTAGGGGCCACATATGGTCGGGGTGCAGGCTGGTATTGTCCCTGAACCATCTGACCCCTTCCTCTTCCCTGGGGAATTGACCTAAAATTTTCCAGCTCCGTGCCCCTCTTGGAAACAGCATGCACATTGGTTCTGCGTCAGTCTCATCATCGGGCAGGGTGGCCCTTCTTGCCCTTACCCTGGTGGAGCAGCTCCCCAGGTGTGTCACTCTGCTAAAACAGTGACAAACAGGTCTACTTTCTTTTTCACTTTTTGGTCTGCCTCCCTTCAGGCCTCTTGGTCTTGGTTGACAAATGCCTTTGTCACAACCTCTATCAGCTGGCTAGCATTCATCCCAGCAAAGCCCTCTTACTTTTGTAAATTGCGCTGGATGTCTCCCTGAGCATAACTGACAAAGGTGGCATTAATCATTTGCTCACTTTCAGCTGCCTCTGGGTTGAAGGGAGTGTAGAGACAGGACACCTCTCATAGCCTCTCATAAAATTGACTGGGGCTCTCTTCAGGGCCTTGGAGCACCTCCTAGGTTTTGCTCATGTTCATGGCCTTTTCCCCTCCTTCCTTCATACCACCCAGAAAGGCCCCTTGTTAACACTCAAGCATTTGAAATTCATAACCATCATTAGGGTCCCATTGGGAGTTTTCCTCAGGGAACTGATTCTTAGTGTACGCTTGTATATTCAGTGTCCCTTCAGGGGCGTGCTCTTCTAACCATCTTAAAGCAGTTTGAGTAATTCAGTGACTTTCTTCAGTGTTAAACAAAGTTAAGAAAAGCTGGCAGCAATCAGCCCAAGTGGGCTTGTGGGTTTGAATGATGGACTGCATTAGATCAATCATGGCCTTAGGCTTTTTAGTATAGGAGGGAGTGTGATGTTTCCAGTTTAGGAGGTCAGTGGTGGTAAAGGACTGATATATAAAAGTATGTTGTCCCCCTTGGATTTGACCATCTGGACTTTCTCTTAATGGCAATTGTAAAGCTTCTTGATACCCATGGGGAGGGAAGCTGTCAGCAACATTTCCCTGACGCCCTCCTGCTGGGGTATGTGGCGTTAACACTAGCGGCTATGGGATAGCTGCTGCCTAGGGCATCTTGGGTGACTTCAGAGAAGGGGTGGATTCTGGGTTGAGGCCACACTCTGGTGTAGCTTCAGCTGTGGCAATTGCAGGGGGGTATGGGCAGCAATGAAGAGTACAGTGGCATGTAAGATGGGGGGTTCTCCTCAGGTTCCTCAGACAGAACAGCTTTCTCGACCCTGGTCAACACCTTGAGGGAACTATTGCTTGGGCCAGCATGATTCGGTAGCTGTTTTCTAGACAGACCTTTATCCAAGGTGGGTAGAGAGGACTACATCTTGCCAACAGTCAATGAAGGGAAACTGGTCAGGGTAGACTGGATCTCCCACAATGACATCAAACACCTTACTAACTAGTCTCTCATTGAATGACCCCTCAGAGGGCCACCCCACTCCAGATGAAGGCCAATTTACTTCACAGAGGGTCCAAAGCTTTCTGGGAATCAGTTTAATACCACAATTCCCTGAATATTCCTTTTTGAAATTCTTCAGGGGGGTAAGCTTGCTCTGATTGCCACCCATTTCCACCCACTAAAAGACAACAGTCACTCACAAGATGGGAAGGAATGGAAGGGGAGAGAGGGATGGACACTTCCTTCATCTGTCTCCAGCCATACCCTTCACAGGGATATTTCAGGTGCCTTCTGGCAATAGGTAGTTAGTATAAACCCCTGACCAGGTTTCGACCCAGAGTGCCATACCCCTTGCGGAGATATTTCAGGTGCCTTCTTGGCAATAGGCAAGTTGGTATAAACCCCTGACCAGGTTTCGGTCCCACTACAGGACTTACTCCCACCATTTAGCCGTATGAAGGTCACCACCAGCCCCTGAATCTACTCTCGCCATTTAGCTGTGTGAATGTCACCACTGGAACCAAATCAGGACTACTGCACTTGCTTTACCACTAGGTGTTGTCTCAATCACTCACATTCACACGTCTCCAACCTGCTGCCTAGCACCTTAGAGTTACAGTTTCATTTCCCTGTGGCACTTCTTGGGCAACTCTGGGAGATGATCAGGCTTCCCTTCTGCCTCTTAGGGGCATGTGTACCAAATCGAACCCAGGTTCTCACTGGTCTGATTGGTGGTGCTCCCCTGGCTGGTTCCTGGGCCTCACTGAATTCCTTTGTGCTCCTGGGGTCCTTGCCTCTGCACACCGGAAGGGCTAATCCCCTACGGATCAATATTAGTCCGCTGGCGCCAGACGAGGTCACCTCTCCTGTCATTCCAGGGGTCGTACCCCAGCAACACGGGAGGTGGAAATACTGTCTCAGTCTCTCAGTTCCCAGCCAATGCACCAGAAATGTCATGGGAATCTTTCACAGAGAGATAGATGGGACACCAAGGCTTCTTTGCCAGGAAGCAGTGTTTATTTGTGCCAGCACCGGCTCAGTGGATTCGTAGCCAAAATCTGAGCCCTGAACACCACAGGACACTGCCTTATATGTCTTTTTAACTTGTCGTTTACATTGTAAACCCCTTTGTCTCCCTTACATGGCAACATTTTTGGTGTAATACATTTGATTGGGCACTTCATAGCTCAGGGCTACAGTTACCTCTACTTGTGGCATATTGATTGGTTTTTCACAGTCTTCTCATTTACATGTCCTATTTGCCAATTGGTCCACAGAGTTACATTTCTGACTGGTTCCTGCCAAAAGTTTAAAGGTGTAGCCTGCCAAAGTAAAAGTCCATGAAAAAGGTAGCACAAAGAAGCAGGAAGTAATTTATTCCCCTTTCAGCAGTTTAGAAAGGCCCCTGCCTCAAAACTAAATATTTAGTATATTTAAATGTAAAATTTGTAAATATAATTCAAGTAAAAAGATAAAATTATTTGGCCTGGCACAGTGGCCACGCCTGTAATCCCAGCACTGTGGGAAGCTGAGGCAGGAGGATTGCTGGAGACCAGGAGTTCAAGACCAGCCTGGGCAACATAGCGAGACCTCATCTCTACAACAAATAAAAAGTTAACCAGGCATGGTGGTACATGCCTGTAGTCCAAACTACAGACAGGCTGAGGTTGGAGGATCTCTTGAGCCCAGTATGTCAAGGCTGTAGTGAGCTGTGATTGCCCCACTGCACTCCAGCCTAAGTGACAGAGTGAGACCCTAATGCTTAAAAAAAAAAAAGATAAAATTATAAAAATAAAAGTATTGCTGTACATCATTTTAATTAGTAAATGATTAAAAATTAATGTTTTATAAAATGAAAGTTTTAGCATGAAACACTGAAAATAAAATAATTGATCTTTCTTTTAAAGCAGTCTTAAAAGCAAAGTTTGTTAATGGTGTTATTATTGAGATACAAGAGTAGTTTTGTGCAAATTTTCCCAGATAAGGCTCTTACTGACTACACTATACACTAGTCTAAGCAATGGTGAAAATATAATCCAGTTCCAAACTTCCTCTGAATCTTTCCTCATCAGATAATTCTATCTCTTGTTTAATAGCTTCAAAGACATCTTTTTGCATAACTCTAGTTTTGGTAGGAAGTATAACCCTTTTGTTGATAGCAGGCTATAGTATTTGTTTTAAAGAAAGCATGTCCAATTTTCATTGTCTTTAGACTTATGATTTATAGAAGGAAATTATAATTCATTACTATTATGTTTGTTGTGTTTTTAATTGTGTCCCCCCAAAAAGATATGATGAAGTCCTAACCCCCAGTACTCGTGAATGTGCCCTTATTGGGAAATTGGGAAATAATCAAGTCAAGATGAAGTCATGCTAGTTAGGATGGGCTCCACATCCAGAGACTGATGTCTTTATAGGTAGGCCATGTGAAGACACAGGGTTGTGAACACAGTGGGGCACACTGCGTGGAGATGGAGGCAGAGACTGGAGTGGGATGTCTATGAAGAGGGAGCAGCAGGACCACCAGCAGCCACTAAAAGCTGACTAGACAAAGGGCTGTTCCGTGGAACTTTCAGTGAAGTTGGTTCCAGACTTCCAGTCTTCAGACCTGTGAGAGAATCGTTTTCTGTTGTTGGAAGCCTCCCAGTTTGTGCTAATTTGTTACAGCAGCCTGGAAAATCAACACAGTGTTCGTATTTCACTTGTTTAGAATGTCTTTGAACTAGAGTGAGAATTATTCTCACAGGATTGGCTTTGCCTAGTTGACCACAATTTCCGTGAAACTTGAGAGAAGAAAATAAAAAAGAATACTTTATATAACCATGTTCAATTTAAAAACTTAATGCAGTTCATAACTCTGGATGGGAATGATTCAGAGATGAGATTTTTTTTTAAATTTGGGAATAATGGTATTCCATCATCACTACCTGTATTTTGGAACCTAAAATTAGCATAGAATTGGAGAGTGAGCACTGTCATGAGCATACTGAATGTATACCCTGTAAGAATGCCAGATTAGTCTGGAGGTCCTGGTGTAAGCCTGATCTTCTTGCTTTCAGGGCAGATGTGCCTTTTTTTGCTCTGGCATTCTGCCACTTTTGTTTTTGATAACTGGGGACTCTTTCTTATCTTTTTAATGAGCTCACCTATGATTTTAAAAGGATGCTTGTTATGTTAATTTTTACTTAACCTCAGCTCTCCACCTGTCTTATTCCTGCACCAACCAGCAGAACTAGGGTGCTGCAGATCAGCCAGCAGAACTAGGGTTGAGTGATGACTGATCTCACTGCTGCCGACTTTTCTGCCCGCCTCTGCAGCAGAACTCCTTTCCGAGTCGAGGCTTCCTCTTCTGTGCGTGCACATGGCAGCTGCTCCACAGCCCACTCCAATGAAGCTCTTATCTCCATTTGTCCATTGAGCCTGCTACCAGGCTCTAGGGATCCCCCCCCCAAGTCTTTTTTCCCATATGTACACCACACTTTAGGAGATTAGATCAGTCTCAGAAGATAGAGACTACACTAGCTATTTGAACAGAGGAAATTTAATAAAAGGAATTGTGAACTGGTAAGAGATGGTTACCTCCTGAAAGGTTGTAGGAGTAGCCACCATAGAACTTGATAGCTGCCAGCCCTCGTGCTAAGGGAGGATGAACACAGAAAGAATTTAAAGGAGCTTCAGAGCTGTTTAGAAAGGATGTGGCTTCCACAAGAACACTCAGTGAGTCCCTGCCAAAGAAGTTGGCCCGAGGGTGCAGGCTTCAGTGGGACAGTGAGAGTGGTCACTTGGGAAAGGAGAACTTGCCAGAGGGAGCAGACCAGAGCTAAGTGTCAGGACTACTGCTTAGCGAAGAACTTAAGCAGGGCAAAGGTCATTGAACTGTGAGGACTGCTGCAGTGCTGGCGGAGAATTGAATCTTGCTGTTGGCTGCAAATCACAACTGAATCATTAGGGCATTGCTGGGATGGAGGGCTGCCACTGTGGGAATGCTGCCAGGCCCCCTTCAGGCCAGTGCCCTGGCTCTGTTTGTAAAACAGCACACTGGAAGAAGGGAGAGTAGCCTTCTGGTTTGTCTTTGTGGTGCCTTTCCAGCTTTCTCTATTGGCAAGCTTAGGATCAGTCAACTGGCAAAAGAGACGCATCTTCTAGAAGCCCCCAAAGAATGGTAGACTTGGAACTGAGAGGCAGTAATTTAGTCACTAGCACAGTCTACCCCTGAGACTAGTCAGCATCTGCAGGCACCTCTCCATATTCATTTGGACTTCAGTATACATGGAGCTAACCTGATGTTTCCATCCAAGGAAATGCACCTTCCCTTGGGACAAGTGAAGCTCGCACCCTTTCCCCAAAGAGAAGACACACAGTCCCAACAATCATTATAAGCATTGCTGACTATTTACTCTCAAACTTAGTCACAGTCTTACTGAATATTCTTACCATAAGACTAAATTGTAAAGTCAATCTGTAATCAACTTATATAAAATATTAAGGAGAGAAGGGTAACATAGTTAATACATACAAATAAATATCTCCCTGTAACAAGCATTTGTGCAAAGTTACTATAGTCCTCATTTCTGTAACTGGTCATAAGGCTATAGTTGATTTCTATGACTTATTTCTTCCATTATCCATTCCTTAGTTTTCTTGTTCTTAGCCACAACCTCTGGTGGTTGAGATTATTTAACTGGTGGAGTGACCCACACCTTCATTATTGAAGCATCTGAAACCTCAGTATCTCTGCCTTTTTTCCTGGTTGCTATCATTTTCCAGTAAGCTTTACCATCTGTCGTGGAAGACTAAGCGATGTCCCAGCAAATCCCGTAATTTCCAGACATAGCCCTCTTTGCCCTCATTATATAGCAATAACTCAGTTCCCTTTTGTAATCAGGATCAATCACTCTAGCCAGAAGAGTAATGACTTTTTCTTTTCCTGTTGGTTCAATGACATAAGGAGCCTACCATGGCGAGGTGGCAGTCTCATCTTCTAGTTTACCGTAACAATTGTTATGTCCCCTGGTAGAAGCATTCCCCCTGCTCTTGGGAGCTGAGGCTCTAAATTAGCAGAATTCAGATGCAAAACAAAATTGCATACATTGGCTATTAGATACAATGTAAGAAGAACCATTCCCAGTTTTCTATTTTGATTTCCAGATCCCTGTATTCTGGCTATGAGGCAGACAGCACCATATAGTGGTCTATGATTCAAAGCTTATACTGCATCCTTTAAAACAGATACCCAGTCTTTTGGGGTGTTATTTCACAAGTGGTGCCGTGAATGAGTCTTCAGTAAGCTGTTCTGCCTTTCTATTAGCAGCTTTCTCTGGGTAATGGAAGTATGTGATAAAACCAGTTAATTCCATGGGCATGAGCCTGATGCTACATGTTCTTTGCTATGAAACAAATTCCTTGATCAGAAGTGTAAATTCTCTGATGGTAGTTAAGACATCCTCTGTGACCGTGGACGATGATGCTAGCAGAAACTTTATGGATGGGGAAGACAGATCTAGAGTTTATGTCTTTTCCAGTGAGTGGGAATCTTTGCCCCCTTCATAATGGAAGAGGTCCAATGTAATCAGCACACCACCAGGTCTGGCTGACTTGGTCTCCCTGGGGAAATGATGCCACATCAGAGGTTCCATTGGTCTCTGCTGTTACTAGATTAGACACTCAGCAGTAGTGATAGCAAGGTCAGCCTTGCTAAGGAGAAGGCCATATCTCTGAGCCTGGTCTTTGACTCTGTCCTTACCACCATGGGCCCACTGAGCAAGTGCTAGGTGGCTGGGCAAGGAGGCTGACAGATGTCCACAGAGTCATCATTTGGTCCGTCTTATCATTGAGAGCCTCCTCTGTGCCAAATGCTTTGGCGAGTATTCCCTAGGACACAACCATCTTCACAGCCTGTGCCTGTCCTAAGAGTTTCATCCACACATCTATTTTCTGGATGTCCTTGTCTCTCATATTCCACTCCTGTTTATTCCAAGTCCCTCACATTCATCGAGATTGTTAACTGCTAATGAATCAGCATAAATCTGTACATCTGGTCATCTCTGTTTCAAGTGGAAAACCAAGTGTACTGCTCAAAGTACTGCCCACTGGGAGGTTTTACCTTTACCTCCCTTGGGGTCAGCCCTGAGTGGGGCTTTAATACTTTCAGGCAGGTACCAGCATATCATGTAGAAACATAAGTCTGACTCTAGTTTTTTCTTCCACCATGAACTGATCATAAGGAAAACCCATGAGGCCATAGGTATAGGCAGAGAGGGAAGAAGCATTGTAGCAGGAATTTCTGAAGAGTTTTGAGCGACCTATTCATGCAAATTACTTGTAACTTCCAGATCTTTCCAAGCCTGGTCTTTTCCACGTAATATATTGCTGCTGTGTATACCTAGTATGTGGCTTGGATAATCATGTAACTTCTGATTCATGACAGGAGGCTCAGGACACATAGTCACCTGATACCCCATGGTCAGGCATTTACTCTCTAGTGAGGTCTGGTAGCAAGCCAGAAGCTGCTTTTCAGAAGGAAAATAATCCTCTGTAAAGGAGGGCATGACTTTTTGCTTAGATCCTGCTGTTCTGCAGCATGATTCTTCTTTGGTAGCTTTCCAGAGGCTCCATGCAGTGTCTCTGTTTATCATAGACACTGTATTATTGGCTCTGCTGGGTTGTGGGCCCAACTGGAAGGGTAGCCTGCCTTCTTTTGCTGTGGTCCTCACTGGAAGCTGGAAGCCTTTTAAGTGACTCGGTAGATGGGTAGAAGCAGCCACTCATGTGGCTTTCACAAGGCCCACCAGGCACTTGGCTCCTTTGGTTCATGGTAGTCGAGGGGAGGTGCAGTGGTTTGTCTCTCGCCTTGGAGGGACCATCTTGAAGAACTACAGATCATTGGACACCCAGAAACTTTACTGAGGTGGCCAGTCCCTTAGTGCTTGTGGGGATGGTTTGTCACTCTCTTGATTCTTATGTCTTACTAAGGTATCTAAAGTACTTGTTGCTTCCTGCTCTCCAGATTCATTCAGCATAATGTCATCACTGTAGTGGACCACTGAGATGTTTTGTGGAATGTCAAGCCGATCAGGATCTCTGTGGACTGTATTATGACAGAGAACAGGAGAGTTGAAATAGCCCTGAGGCAAGGCTTTGAAGGTGTACTCAGGTACAAGCCAGGTAAAAGCAAACTGCTTCTGGTGGTCCTTACCACTGAAATGGAAAAAAAGCATTAACCAGGGCGATAGCTACACAGCCAGTGCTAGGGACTGTGTTGATTAGTTCCAGTCAAGAAACTGCTTCAATTGCAATCACCACCTGATTACATTTATTATCCATAGTTATTATCTAAAATTCGTCTGATTTCAGCACAGACTCAACAGACAAGCTTACATGCATATTTTAAGTCTTTGGTGGTGTTACTGATTTTTGCATTTCACAGACTTGAGATTTTATTTCTGGTTTGTTGTCTTGGTAGGGAGGGGAATTTCTAGGGCTTTCACTTAGTTCTAATCATAATGACTCTTAACCCAAAAATTGTAGACCCAGTGTGGAGGAGTCTACCAATTGCCTTGTATATCTATTTGAATTCAGTAATTGGGTAGGATTCATAGTTTGCCTGGGCCTTCTGTGAGTCACACTTGACCTAAGACTTCATCTGTCAGTTGATCACCATAAGCTCCCCCTTTGACTGGCAGACAACAGCAGCATTTTGTGTTCTCTAGAATTAGCATCAATTCAGAGCCTATGTCAAGCAATCCCTGAAAGTTTGGATATTTCCTTTTCCCCAGTTCACATTCATTCTAGTAAGTGGCTACAGATTCTTCAGAGAAAGATCCACATTCTATACTTGTGGCAGTGCTAAAGGGGCCTCTGCCCAGTGGAACCTGGACTTCCTTTTAGTCAAGGTGCTCTGAATGTCTGAATTGGTCTGAATACTGGCTGGGAATCTGTGGTCCTCCATTGTGGTGACTTCATTCAGGATTTTAGTGATCAGGTGTGGAGTGTTTTATTATATAAATCAAACATTAACCTAGTGGCCTAAATAAATGTGAGTAATTGGGCACCAACAGAAAGCTCCTAGGCCAAAATATTCTGACTGTCAGCACATCCCTGCTGCCCTTATCTGTATAAGCATTTACCTTGTCTTGGTGCTTTTAAGTGCTGCGCTTGGCCTCTGCTCCTCCAGGTTTATCTCTGCTAAATCAGGGAGCCTATATCAATAGCAGTGTCTCCTGTCATCATGCCTGACCTACACAGAAAAACAAGCTGCCCTTATTTAATAGATTTCTTTCTTTCTTTCTTTCTTTTTTTTTTGAGTTGGAGTTTCACTCTGTTGCCCAGGCTGGAGTGCGGTGGCATGCTCATGGCCACCCCAGCATCAACCTGCTGGGCTCCAGCGATCTGCCTGCCTCAGCCTTCCAAGCAGCTGGAACTAACAGGTGTGCGCTACCACGCCCTGCTAATTTTTGATTTATTGTAGAGATGAGGTCTCACCAAGTTGCCCGGACTGGTCTCAAACCCGCAGGCTCAGGCAATCCACTCTCTTCGGCCTCCCAAAGTGCTGGGATTATAGGCTGAGCCACCAAGCACAGTCTGTTTAATAGATTTCTTAATACGTCAGTAAAGGGACTCTCCTAGACTTTCTTGGAGGATATAGTTGGTGACTAGGTATGCAGGTGGTATATGAAAAATACACCCTAACACTCTTACTTCCCAAAGCTTTTAGATTCTTTCATCTACATCAAGGGTCAACCCATCAATCAAATCTGGCCCACATTCTGATTTTGTAAATCAAGTTTTCTTGAGTCACAGCCATGTCCATTCATCTATATATTGCCTAGAGCTGCTTTCACACTGCAATCACTGAGTTGAGTAGGTGTGACAGAGACCATATGGCCCGCAAGGTTGAAAATATTTAGTATCTGGTTCTTTAAGAAAAAGTTTGTTGATTTCTGCCCTAGAGTATGCTGCAGTTTAACCCAAATTATGAGTCTAATGACAGCAAAGGAGTGGTTGGGGTGATTCTTCAGTAAGTTGAGCACTTCCCTGCAAGGCAACTGCCCCAAAAGGTCAGACTTCTCAAACACAGGGAAAGCAAGGTATTTGTGCTGGAAAGTGAGACGCTCAGACTATCATAGAAATTCAAGATTCTCTACTTTGTCTGAGTCCAGCCAGATTTCCCCATCCTGAGTTTCAGAGTCCCCAGTTAATGCCCTAACTTTCACATAAAAAACTTGGTGAGGCTGTCCATTCAGTTGACATTGTAAATTTGCAACTCATACAATTAAATTTGTGTTTAATTTTTAGTGATATCAGTCCTGTGGATTTAAGATGCCAGAGATTGTTTTAGACCTGCTGTAGAAGCTTTCTCTAGACCATGACTCATGCTGAGAGTCTTAGGACATGAGCTGGTTAATTCTTCCTGTACATGCTCCACACTCTCAGTGAAGTCTATTGCACACCACCATCTTGATAGTCATCATTAAGAGAGTGGTTGAGGGCAGCAGCTTCATGGGCGCCCAAGGCTCTTGCCTCAATAAACACCTCAGTAGAAACTTGATCACAGCAACAAAAGGAGATAATTTAATTGTGGTGCCAGTGTGCACCTTGGACCGCTAACCTCCCGCTTTCCCATAGGTGAGGTCTCAGCACTGTCCTTAAGATCAAACACATGACTACACCAACTCCATCTTTGATGTTGTAAAGTGTTAACTGACTAAAGGTGGTTAACTATTATCGGCATAAAAGAAGATTCCAAAGTGTATAGAAGTAGCAACTGCAGAAATCAGCTACTACCCATAGGGCTAATGGGCAGTGAACAAACAATTAACTTAAAAGATGGACCTTCCCCTTTGAGCCCAGGCTGAGATGCAGACTCTCTGGAGAGGGAGTGGGTGCCTCAAGAAAATATAGCCTGATATAGAAAATCCTCTGCTGTGGTGGCGGAAAACACCCACACCCACCCCATGCCCCATGAATCCTCTGGCATTAAGATATTAATATCATTTCTTCATGTGTGGTTTTGAGGCTTACAAAGAGAGAAGAAAGAAGAAAAGTCTTTTCCTTGTGTTTTGACCCTGTGGTATCCCTCTAGTACATCTACTGGCAGAAATAAAATCAGCTAGCAAAGGGTCCAGCTTCAGTATCACATAGCAGGGAAAAAAATGAATGAATTTGGACCTGAGGTCCAATAGATTAATAACAAGCTCTTAACCAGTTTTGTGGTTATAAGTACCATCTATATGCTACTGCCTCCTGTTTTGTTTTTTGTTTTTTTTTTTTCTTTTTGAGTTGGTGTCTCACTCTGGCACCCTGCAGTGGTGTGATCACAGCTCACTGCAACCTCAACCTCGGGGGCTCAGATGATCCTTCTGTGTCAGCCTCCTGAGTAGCTGGGATTACAGGCGTACACCACCACTCCTGGCTACTTTAAAAAAAATTTTTTTTATAGGGACAAGGTGTCATCATGTTTCCAAGGCTGGTCTCAAACTCTTGGGCTCAAGCAGTCCTCCCACCTCAGCATCCCAAAGTGCTGGGTTTACAGGCTTGAGCCACTGTGCCTGGCCCTGTCTTCCATATTTATATTTCTATCTCTTGTCTTCTCCTTTGAGTTCTAGAGAAGGATTAGTATATCAGGCTGGCTCCTTCATGTCTGCATTTGAATTCCTCATAGGTATTCTTAACTTAATGGGTACAGAACTAAACAGTTGTACCTCTTCTTGTTTTTCCCATCTCAGTAAATGGCATCATCACTGAAGTGAAAACAGCCTTGACTTTACTTTTTACTCCATATCCCGTTTATTAGAATCGTGCCAGCTCTGTTTTTTAAATATATCCAAATCCCACCACTTCTTATCACCTCTACTGTTGCCACCTGCTCCCGGTCATCGTCATCCCTTAACTCAAATCTGAGAAGTCACATCTTAGATTTTTTCATTACCAGTGTGTGCTTGATAATTAAATTACTACTTGTTCTCAATTTATTCTGTAACTTTTCATTCTGTGCATACCCTATCCTTCCCCTGTCAGATTTCATGTAAGATACCAAAAGCTTTAGAGCTCTTCAGTGTGCCTGCTGTGTCTCTTGATGTCAGGGAAATTTTTTCTAAATTTAGGGGGAATTTTTTGTTTATCAGTGCAGCACTGACCCTTATTTTTTTTAATTAACATTAGCATCATTAATAATAAAATTAAGATATTAATATCATTTCTTCATGTGTGGTTTTGAGACTTACAACGAGAGATATATCTTTCTACCTTAAAGTAGTAATTGCCTATTATCAGATTTTTAAATTTTTTTAGATTGGAAAATATGGTTTATTTAAAAAGTAAATTAGAGAGAGAGAAGAGAGAGGAGAATCATCTTTCCAAGGCAGGAGAGGGGACCAAAATTACATGACAGCAGCCATAGCTCAAAGAGCACATGGCCACACCAGAATTTAGTAAAGCAATAGCAGGTTTTTTAATATTTTAAAGCGTGTATAAAGATGACTTGTTTTTTGAATTTTTGATTTGTTGTAATAAAAGCTACAAAAGTAGACCTTCCTACCACTTCTCCAAAAAACTTCCACATGTCACTGGCTTTTTATATTACTTTAAATAAATCTCTCATTTTTTAAATCAACTTAATTTCTTTTAAGGTAAATATCAGTACTTTTGTTATATTCAGAAGTGAGTTAGTTTTTATTCCTGCTTAGAATCCTGTACCACTGATTTCTGTAAAAAAACTTTACCTATGTCTCTTGCCTCCTTCTTATATTGATTTGAGGCCATGATAAAGATAGGCATTCCCTGAAATTAGGAATTCTTTTAGCACATTCTTTTGTAAAGAAAAATAAAGGGAAATTGCCTAATATATACTCTGTTTTTCTTTCAGGTGGGAGATGTTGCTGTTTTTCTCCTGATGGTAAAGCTTTAGCTGTAGGTCTCAATGATGGAGGCTTCTTCATGGCAAATGCAGATACTCTAGAGGATCTGGTGTCTTTTCATCACAGAAAAGATATTATTTCGGATATTAGATTTTCACCTGGTGAGATTCCATTGAAATTATATTTGATTTTTTTTTTTTTTTTTAAGTCAGAGTCTCACTCTGTCACCCAGGCTGGAGTGCAGTGGCATGCTCACAGCCAATGCATTCTTGACCTGCTGGGCTCAGATGATCTTTCTACCTCAGCCTTTCAAGTAGCTGGAACTACAGGCACACGCTACCACGCCCGGCTAATTTTTTGATTTATTATAGAGACGAGGTCTTGCCAAGTTGCCCAGGCTGGTCTCAAACCTCTGGGCTTAAACAATCCTCTCACCTAGGCCTCCCAAAGTGCTGGGATTACAGGCTTGAGCTACCACACCCGGCTTACATTTGATTATTAATGTGGGTCTGACAATGAGTAAATGTATCAATGTATGATTTTTATTAACTGTTATTTTATCTCAGAACTTTACTTTTTTTACTTAAAGAGGCAGTTTAGTAAGAGACAAAAAACCCTGTATTAGATGGGTATAGATAACTGTCTTAGTGCCAATTCTGTCACTAACTTTTCTGTATGACTTAGGCCAGGACACTTTCCTGAATTTCAGTTTCCTCACTGGTTACATAAAAGGGTTGGATAACTGGTTTTATTATGTTCTTAGTGCTTTTGAAATTGCATTAATTTTACTCCGTTGATTTCTACGTATTCATTATCTACTACTAAATCTACAGTAATGTAGGAGTTACTGTTGTTAAAGCAAAAGTTACATTGACTTAGTCCCATTTTTTCTAAATTTAGGGGGAATTTTTTGTTGTATCAAAATTACATCATATATAATTTTTGACATTCTCTCTTCACTGAATTAATTTGTTACATTTAAAAAATTACTTTTTGTTAATGATAATATACTTGAAGATGTTATCATTTCTCATTTGACACGTCTGTCTTGTTGTAACTCATGAGACACCTAAGATTTCAAGAAAAAAGAATTAGAAGAATTAACTCTATTTGTAAAAAACATTTCCAAAGATAGACAATGTCAAGCAAATGTTTCTCTTACAGGTTCTGGGAAGTATCTTGCTGTAGCATCCCATGACAGCTTTGTAGATATATACAACGTAATGAGTAGTAAACGAGTAGGAATATGCAAAGGAGCTACCAGTTACATAACCCACATTGACTGGGATATTCGAGGTAAGACTTTAAATAACTTAATATTTGATCCAAGCTGCATTTGCTTTAGTATAGCTGTTTTAGAGAGACAGAAAAGTGATTTAACAGATAAATTCAACGGCATTGGGAAAAACAATCATTATTCTCAAAATTAGTTTTACTATATTTTATGTCTGAAGATGAACACTATGAAGTTTAGATTTTTCAACACTTCACCTGTCATTCAAATGATAGTACAGTAAGTGGTAAATTGTTTCATTTGTAAAGTAATTTAAATATTATACAAAAAATATTTTTAGTCATGTTGACTAAAACCATGATGATGGTTTTTGTCAGATAAACCTGACATACATAGTAACTTCAAATTTGAAAAATAGAAATGTCAGCCAGGCACGGTGGCTTAAGTCTTTAATCCCAGCACTTTGAGAGGCTGAGGCTGAAGGATGGCTTGAAGCTAGTAGTTTGAGACCAGCCTGGAAGACAGATCAAGACTCTGTCTTTAAAAAATAAAAAGCAATACGTTTTTTAAAAAAGAAATGTTAAAGAGGATTTAAAAGTCATTTCCCTCATTGTATGGTATAGAGTGCATTCCCTAAAAATAGTCATAATTGTATAACATAAGGAATTTAATGATTATCTTTGTTTTTGAGCAGAATTCATGTCATACAACTTTGTTTAATAAGTTTGGTAAATGTTAAATATTTTAAGTGCTCCCTTTTTAAGGATTTTATTGTTTCATTTATTCAAATGCTATATAAATCTAGTATTGTAAATTAAAGGTTTTTACCAATATTGTTTAAACAAATACTTACACTTACTTAAAAAAAAAATTCCAACATTTGCATCTGAGGGTTTTTTGCAGATGCATAACAAAATACGTAGTTTTTATGTATATACATGTACAAAAATTACACCACTCATGAATTTACTTATATAGAGAGAATTTAAGAAAAAAATGTTCCTTATATGTGTTGATTGCAGAGAAAAATAGCTTTTATATTGAAGTTTAATTTTTCATATAAAATTTAAACATTATACTAATAGTATATATGTTTATATATTTTCTATATATGTATGGATGTTTTTAAATTTTTTTAAGGAAAGCTTTTACAGGTCAACACTGGTGCTAAAGAACAGTTATTCTTTGAAGCTCCCAGAGGAAAAAAACAAGCCATCCCCAGCATGGAGGTAGGAGGACAGTGGTGCTTATAGTGTTGCTTCTGTGAATAGGAGGGATTGGAAACTAATGCCTCCTGGTCATCAGTTAGTTTCATGTGGAGCCTGTGTGCAAATTATTCAAATTACAGATATTCTTGAATGAGCTTATTTTATTGGGCCAGAATACATAGATGGGTAAAGGAAGAAATACTGTATAAGAGAAGGAGTACGTCACTTGTGTGCCTGGCTGAGCACCAGTGACTTTCTTTAATAGATGGGTGGCTCGTGCTTGCCAAGAGACAATGCACTGTCGAGGGGCTGCGTGTTGGCCACAGCTTTTGGAACTCATAAGATGAGATGCCTGTCAGCAGACTTCTGTTTTAGAAAACAAAACAAACAAAAAACAAGAAAAATTATGTTCCATTTTCTATTAGTAAAATTTTTTTACCCAGCCTAGAAAGAGAGGCTCAACAAATTTAATATGAAAATGACTTAATAAAGGGAAGGGCTGTAAGGAAAAGTTCTAAATTTCTAGTAATGAAAAACATGTTTCTAATGCATCAGTAGAAATTTAAACATGAACTTGTAAGGGTTTCTTGAGTATCCTAAGGTCATAAACAATCGTATTTATTTTCACTGTATGCTTAGCATCTAGAATGCACAATGCATGTGCAAGTACATCCAGAGCAATGCTATGTTAAAATTTTTTCTGCAGGAATTAGTAGACTCTGGAGAGCCACAAAACCAGGACAACAAATAATTCAACATTTTGTCATTAAAATCTTAATTTTGTGACACATATTAATGACAAAGAAAAACGTTAACATGATGGTTGTTAATTTTTTAGGTTTGACTAATCCAAACTGATGGCATTTTTTTTTTTTTTTTTTTATTCTTAGGTAGAAAAAATTACTTGGGCATCATGGACAAGTGTGCTTGGCTTATGCTGTGAGGGAATCTGGCCAGTCATTGGAGAAGTCACAGATATCACTGCTTCTTGCCTCACCAGTGACAGAATGTTCCTCGCTACTGGGGATGATTTGGGATTTGTGAAGTTATTTAGATTTCCTACTAAAGTATGAGCTTTTTCTTAAGTTATGAAAGAGTTAAGATAATGCTCTGTCATAGTACTTCATAGTTGTAATTTGAGTTGTACATATGCAATGTATAACTTTGTAATATGAAAGGTTCAGAATTATGTTTCATATATATAACTTTTATCTAGAAATGTTATAATTTATGACCCCATGCTTTAAGTTATATATTATATGCTACAGTGTTTTTCAGTATTGAGTGATGTAAGTATCCCTTTTAAAAGAAACATTTCAGCAGGGCTCCGAGGCACACACTTCTAGACCTGGCTACTAGGAAGTCTGAGGCATGAGGATCCCTTGAGTCCTTGAGCCCAGGAAGTAGAGACTGCAGTGAGCTATGATTGTGCCACCATACCCCAGCCTGGTTGACAGAGCAAGACCCTATCTCTAAAAAAAATAATAATAATAACACTTATCCAGTGTTAACTTAAATAATGTTACTGTTCTTTTGATTAAATATATATTATTAACAGCAAATATAAACTTAATAGTTATAGCTTCAAATTTAAATTGTTTTAGCCAATTAAATACAAAATACAACACCTATAAAATTAAACACCATTTATTTAATATAATGAATTTTTTTTTCCTGAAACCAACTATGTAGATTCATTGATGTTCTACATAACTATGCTACTGCATACTGTGTAATTACTCAATTATTTTATCACTTCCTTCTATTTAAACTACTATAAAACATTAGGCTTTTGCTTAACACAAAAATAAAATGTATGTATTAAGTCCAGATGCATTTATTTCTTGTCACAAATTAAGTTATTATTATACTCTGGCACCAACGTGAACATAAACATAAATTTGAAATAGGGCACTTAAATCATATTATGGTATTCAGTTCATGGTGATCTTAAATAACTGTTCATATTAATATTTTTAGATCAGCATTGAAATGAAAACACAGGTTTAAAAATTCTCCTTGAAAACTCAGATACTGAAAAAATATTCCACAGAGCCCTGTTTTAGATATCTATATGTCTATATAAATATATAGATATAGAGAGATATATAGATATAAATGATAGAACCTTAGTTGATAAGAATGTGTTCCACTAAACATACATTAGTTGGAAGACTCACTTCCAGCATCCCAGACGATATGGATTCCTTAGCAGCAGGCTCTAGGCTGTGGGTCTGCAGATTTCTTCACCTCACTGTAGAAAGAGCCACAGTCTTAAAGAAACTGCTTTTTTGCAAGGCTTTGACATTTATTAAGAGTCTTCATTCCCAGAGAATTCATTGATTTTTGCCATCAATATGTTTTGTTTAAGACATCTCTTATTTTAACACTCTTGAAAAAATGTCTACTAAAACCTGCTTATAATGCTTTGATCTGAAATTTGTTTATATAACTTAGTAGTGCTAGATTTAAAAGTTGCCAATATCTATAACTTATATTTTTCTTGATATTTAAAAGAAAAATACATGTCTGTTCCTATGTGTAGTGACTATAAACAAAAGCACTAATGAATTAAGGTGAAGGCTGTTTACATGGGTGTATACATATACACACACATGCAACAAAGTGATTTATAACTACTTTTTGCTAATATAGCCATGCTGTGCATAGGTATTTATATTTTTCTCAATTATTATGTTTATTTCCAACAGTAATACATCTGCATTATCATTGTTTTTAATAGATATACACTATTCTATATACATTGTAATTAACGTTTACTTTAGTGAACATTTAAGGTATTTACAATTTTTTACTGCCATAAGTAAATACCATGGCAGTATTTTTTGCATACATGGCAGTATTTTTTGCAT
This sequence comes from Tarsius wallacei, assembly GCA_963574415.1. NCBI lineage: Eukaryota > Metazoa > Chordata > Mammalia > Primates > Tarsiidae > Tarsius > Tarsius wallacei. The sequence goes on along the minus strand of CAUYQG010205149.1, from coordinate 7,248 downwards.
ACATAGCGTTTTCCTAGCATAGATTTCTAACAGGGAGATAGATGATTGAGTCAAAAGCAAGAACATTGTTGTGCTTTTCTTTAGAATACCAAGTTGGCTTCATAAAGAATTTTGCCTGTAGTACTAGCATTGTATAAAACTATAGGTTTTATTCTGTCCTCAATAAGTTTGGGAATTGGTATCTTTTATTCTACTGAGTTTCATTATTTTCTCATGTTTTTTACTTGGAATGATTAACTTCTAATTATATATTAAGAGAAATAAAAGAAATTCAAAATTATAACTGAAAGCTTTCAAAACATGAAATTTCTCAGAAAGATTTTTTTGAAACTTTTTCCTCTTTAGGGAAAATTTGGAAAGTTTAAGAGGTATGTGGCCCATAGTACACATGTCACAAATGTTCGCTGGACTTACGATGACAGCATGTTGGTTACCCTAGGAGGGACGGACATGTCTCTAATGGTGTGGACAAATGAGATGGAGGGATATCGAGAAAAAAGGCCTTGCGATAGTGAAGAATCTGACATCGATTCTGAAGAAGATGGGGGTATGTCATTTTATAATATTTTAACAAAAATATAGGGAAAATTTAGCACAATTAATTTAAATTAAGACAAGAAATTAAGACAAGTAGTAATAATGTTTGAACAATTGTGGTATTAGTGTTTTTGGTCTGTTTAACATTAAGACTGGTTTTGTGACTCAAGAACAACAGGCTGTCACATATTGATGACTAATCTCCTACAAATGAAGAGTATCTTCATTTTTTAAAAGTACTGTTGAAATTTTGTATTATTGATCCTTATATTTTAAAATAATTTTTACTTTTTTCTAATATACCAGTAATACCAGTTCCTTATAGAAAATATATTTTGCAATAAAAATAACAGCATCCATGGTGTTGACCACACAGAGATAACACCACTTACAACATTTAGGGTGTATCCTAAGGTGTATGTGCATTTATGTACATAATATTTTTTAACTAAAATTGGAATTATTGAACTTGTGTCTTAGCCTACTGTGATCACTTAAAATACTTTGAAATCATCATTACATCTCAATAAACTTTCTTCTATGTCATTTTTACTGGTTGCACTTTATATCTTGGTTTTAGCACAATTCATTTACCTTATTTCATATTGTTGACCATCACAGTGTGCAGTTTATCAGATAATAATTGATCTCCTTGATGATCACTTAAAGAATAACTCATACATTTTGACGGTAGGCTATGACAGTGATGTTACCAAGGAGAACGAAGTCAGTTACACCATCAGAGCCTTATCCACAAATATTCGTCCAATGTTTGGAATCAAGCCTCATTTGCAACAAAAAGAACCCTCAATTGATGAGAGGTAATAATTTAAAATTAGATAAAGAAAAATATATTGGTATTAAAAAATTGAATTTGTTGTTTAAATGGATTTTTCGTTGCAAAAACTAAGCAACAGTGGTGTTCTTGTTTTATATAATTCCCAGCACCTCTTAGAAAATATGTTTATCTTTAAATGCCTTTTGGTGGTAACACTGTGAGTAGTTTAGGGAATGATACATGTATAACATTGATATGATTAATCTTATTTGCTAACTTTTATAAATACGTGTAATGGAGTTGGAGGAGATAATAAAAATTGAATCCAGGCTTGGTGTAGTAACTCACGACTGTAATCCTAGCACTTTGGTAGGCCAAGGCGGGAGGATCACTTGAGCACAGGAGTTGAAGACCAGCCTGTGCAGCATAGTGAAACCTCATCTCTACAAAAAAATTTTAAAAATAAGCCAAGTGTGGTGGCACACCTGTAGTCCCAGCTACACGGGAGGCTAAGGTGGAAGGATCATCTGAGCCCAGGAGGTCAAGGCTGTGGTGAGCCGTGATTATGCCACTGCACTTCAGCATGGGTGTCAGAGTGAGACACTGACTCAAAAAAACAAAAACAAAAGCACCACTAATCTAATTCCAGAAACTTTTATAAGCATATGAGCAGAAGTATGATTCCATTTCAAAAAGACCTGATTATTCATGTGCCATTAATCAAGCATGGACAATCATTATTTCAAACTTTTACCAAAAAAGGCAGGTTGTCTTTATGTCTAGAATCAGCAAATTAAAAATAAGGACATATGTATGGCAATTTTTTGAGGAGATAGACTTTTTAATAAAGTCTCTGAGCTAAATGACAGATCAAGAGAGACATTGTGAGCCTGATGTTTTTAAAATCAAGGATAGAAAATAATAAAAAGACATATGGATTAGTAAATGGCATGGACTTGATAAGGGAAGAGGTTTTAAGAATGATAAAGGGAAAAGTGTCTAGAAACAGCAGCAAGGAACAGAGGAAGGGAGGTAGGAACAGCAATTACTTCTGTAGAAGGCTGTGATGCGGAAAACTTTATTTTAAAAATAATTATTTTTAAGTGGGAGGGTCTCACTCTGTTGCCAAGGCTGGAATGCAGTAGCATGATAACAGCTCACCACAGCCTTGACTTCTTGACTCTGGTGATCCTCCTACCTCAGCCTCCTGAGTAGCTGGGACCACAGGCCTCGGCCCTCATGCCCGGCTAATTTTCACTCTGTCACCCACGCTGGAGTTTAGTGGTGTGCTTATGGCCACCGCAGCCTTGATCTGCTGGGCTCAGGCGATCCTTCCTCCTCAGTCTTCCAAGTAGCTGAAAATACAGATTCATAAAAAAAAAAATAGAGACAAGGTCTTACTATGTTGCCCAGGCTGGTCTCAAACTCCTGGCCTCAAGCAATTCTCCTGCCTTGGCCTCCCAAAGTGCTGGGATTACGGCCACTGCACCCAACTGGGAAATTTAAATTTTAAGTGTTTTATCATGAATGAGACAGCCTGTGAATTAAAGTTAGGTCACATTTTCTGACATACCAAATTTATCTGAAAAACAATAATATTTTTTCTTTTAAAAAAATCAGTATAACAAATGAAAGTGAGGCTGGGTATCATGGTTCATGCCTATAATCCCAGCACTTTCAGAGCCCGAGAAAGGAGAATTGCTTGAGCCCAGGAGCTTGAGACCAGCCTGGGCAACATAATGAGACCCCATTTCTAGAATTTAAAAAAAAATTTTTTTTTTAAAGTAGCCAGGCAAGGGCCTGTGGTCCCAGTTACATGGGAGACTGAAATAGGAGGATCACTTGAGCCCCTAAGGTCAAGACTGTGGTGAGCCATTATCGTGCCACTGCACTGTAGCATAGGCAACAGTGTGAGACCCCATCTTGAAAAACATACAATAAATTTCCCCCCAATGCTGAAGTGAGGCATGTTTTGACAGAAATATTTTATTGCTCATGAAGAATGATTAGCACTGTCATAACTGTAATCTTTCCTGTTAGTTTTTATTTTTTGCAGTCAACTTTTTAAAAATTATTTTTGAAATTGTTTTGCATTTTGTTCTCTATTTTACAATTTCAACTTTGCTAAATTCTTTTGAAAATGTTAAGGCAGAAGAAGTCATTAATATGACTTCATTTTCATAAATGAAAGAATCAAAGGAAATAAAGAGATACGTATTTTCTTTTTACCAACTTAGAATATATTTGTGAGGAGATAATGTGGTCTGTTTAAATAATTGCTTTTGCATTTTAAGTAAAATATATTACTGTCACCAAGTGTGAAATAAAACACTTTATGAACAATTGAAACAAGTGCTTTGTCAAATATCCACTTTAAAGGAAACTATTTCTAATGATAATTGGTAGCTACTCCATTTGGTTGTTACTTTCACTGGATTTTTTTTCTGAATGATTTTGATAATTTTATGTTTCTTAAGTAAATATTTCTATAGCAAATCTTGTGTACTTAAAGTATTTAATTTTTGTCAATAAAATTTCCAATATATTTGAATAAAAATATTGAAAACACTGTGACATAAATCTGTCATCTTTGTATTTCTGTAGAATTCTGTTGACATGCTGCCTTTCTTCTGTTTACTAAATTGCTACATTTTGTCCATCATCAATCTTCATATGTGTTTCCCTACTTTTTTCTCTTTGCTCCTTTTGAAGGCAGGGTGTAGTAAGGTAAGTGTTTTATTAAAGAAACTATTTTTTCAAAAATTCACTTTTTGTTTTATTTTCATCTTTATAGTCTTTTAAGAGCCTTTTTCCTATAAAACGTTTAACTACCTTTGTCAAGAAAGAATTATAAAAGGAAGTGGGATACATTCCACAAGAGTTGCCTTTTTAGATACAATATGTGGTAGTTATGAGGATCTTCATCATGATAAACTGGTTTTAAAAATGACTTTACAAACTTCTAAAACTTAGACAATTTTAGCTTTTCCTTCAGTTTCAGAGGCTCATACAAACAAACTTAACTGCACATATTTTTCATTGTAAGATTATTCAATTTATAAACCTGTTAACTTTATTTAATATTTGTCTAATCTATTCATTCAAAAACATTAAAACAGGGTAATTATAGTGTTTGTATGTTTAATAAAATGATATGTATAAGAAAGAACTCTTTAGGGTGCTTTTATAGCTGCCTTTAGTGAGATGAAAATGTTCTGAGCAAGTTTCTAAAACAGGACAATGTAGAAATGGCTAGTCTATTTTACATGTTGAAAGGGTACCCTTAGGAGCTGGGCACCATGGTTCATGCCTCTCATCCCAACACTTTGAGAGGCCGAGGCGGGAAGATCGCTTGAGCCCAGGAATTCAAACTAGCCTGGACAGCACAGCGAGACCTCGTCTCTACAAAAAATCAAAAAATTAGCCAGGCATGGTAGCACACACATGTGGCACCAGCTACTCGGAAGGCTGAGGTGGGAGGATTACCTGAGACCATGAGGTTGAGGCTGCGATGAGCCATGATTGTGCCTCTTCACTCCAGCCTGGGTGACAGAGTGAAACACCTGACTTTAAAAAAGAGAGAGAAAGAGAAAAAAAAAAAACACCACCACCCATCACTAAGAAATAAGGATGAAAACAGTAGATTTGAGAGCAGAGTATACAGAAACTCACATAGGCATCCCTTAATATTTGGTGAATGGAAAGAATTCATTATCTGTTTTAAGCAGAGTGATCTGTGCAAAGATATAAGTTCAGAGTATGAACTAAAAGGTCCACATAATCTTAGCTGATTCTAGCAGGAATAAAACACCCAGATCTGGCCTCGTACCTAGAACTACTCAGTAGTGATATCTGCATTTTAAAGGGGTCTCTACCTGTCTGCAGTAGTACAGAAGAAAGCAGAGAATGAAGGGAGGTTGGGAGAGGCCACTTTTTATCAAGAATAATTATTCTGTGAATCACTAGTTTCAAAACAAGAAAACTACATGGAGATATAGTTGCTGTCTTGATATGAATAGCTTTTTATGTAGAGGTCACCTTCCTGTCACAAGCAGTTTGATGCAGATTATAGATGACCACTTGTCATCGGTGCTGTACAGGGATGTTCTGGACATGTAAAGAAGGTTCCTGGCTTCAGTGGGATGTTGGGTAAAATGACTTCTGTGATGCTTCCCATTCTGTTTCAGTCATTATGCTATTAAGAGAAAAAAAAAAATTTTTTTTTTTTTTTGAGTCAGAGTCTCACTTTGTCACCCAGACTGGAGTGCAGTGGGCATGCTCATGGCCACCACAGCCTCAACCTTCTGGGCTCAGGCGATCCCTCTGCCTCAGCCTTCCAAGTAGCTGGAACTACAGGCACATGCCACCACACCCAACTAATTTTCTGATTTATTGTACAGACAAGGTCTTGCCAAGTTGCCCAGGCTGGTCTCAAACCCCTTAGCTCAGGCAATCCTTTCCCTCCGCCTCCCAAAGTGCTGGGATTATAGGCGTGAGCCACTACTCCTGACCCTGAAAAAAAAATTTTTAAGGTTACTTCCTTTACTAGTAAAATCCTAAGTCCAGCCTGCTTCTGTGTAACTCTCTGCCTACTTGAATCTGCTGCCTGGGGAACTCTCTTAGGTCAGAATAGGCAGAGTGCTACCAGCCTTTTAAGTTGACTGACATTTTATTCCTCATTTTTAAGAACAAAGATAAATATTTTCTTTGAAATTTAGATTGCAGAAAAATAAGAATGGTGAACTTTAAAGTTTACAACCTAAGCCATATGGAATTCTCATTTAATTTATTTTTCTTTTTTCACCTTCTTCTGATTTCCCTCCATTATGGGGCAATTTAAGCCTTTTCTTATATGCAGTAATAAACTAAAAACAACAGACCTTTAATATATGTAATGTAGTTTATCTAAATTAAACTTAAAAAAATACTTTATTACAGGGGGTATTTTACTAGTGTTTTAAATTCAAATATATGTTATAATCTTTTCCCTTTTTTATCTGCTGCTTAAAAGAGGTTCCAGGTAATTGTCTCTTTGCTGTGTTTACAAGGCCTAATTTTACATTTTTATCATCTTTCATGTTTACCATTAATGAGCTATGTTTCTTGTTGTTCTTTACCTCTGTTCAGTTTTCCACTTTTTTTTTCCCTTTGGAATGAATAGCATCTTTATTGGGCTTACACTATATAAGTGACTGTTTTATTAAAACTTCATCTACTTGTATTATTTTGTAAGTTGTAAAATTTTATTTAAGCAATCATATACCTTATAAATGGTCTTTATAAAAATTAAAATATACTTAATTGTTACATAGGATTGTATGGATTAAAATTACCTGTTTATTGTTTGAGTTACATTTAAAGTGGTCAGACAGTAGCATAGAATAAAGTTCACTAACAAAATTGACTTGGAAAAAAAGCCAAAGGATCTATCATTCTTCAGGCTGGTCCTACTGGAAATGTTTTAAAATATTAAGTTTTACAAATTCAGTTTTATTTTTTACTTATGGACATCCAAAAAAGTATATGAAGATGATTTAAAACCAAAATTTCTGTGATGATGGAGCATTCATTTGTATTTTCTTTGATAAGGACATTTACTTTTTGTGGCATCAGGTAGTCACACTTATGTGCTCCCCGTGTTGCCTGATATTTCATAAAGAAGACCCATATTTATTTTATATTGCATGTTTAAAATATAATACATCAGCCGGGCTCGGTGGCTCAGCCTGTAATCCCGCGCTTTGGGAGGCTGAAGTGAGTGGGTTGCCTGAGCCCGTGGGTTCGAGACCCGCCTGGGCAACTTGGCGAGACCTCATCTCTACAATAAATCAAAAAATTAGCCGGGCATGGTAGCGCGTGCCTGTAGTTCCAGCTACTTGGAAGGCTGAGGCAGAAGAATCGCCAGAGCCCAGCAGGTCGAGGCTGCGGTGGCC